>CM053026.1:43933169-44008169 GCA_028564925.1 Lithobates sylvaticus | reverse complement strand
AAACGATTTTGAATCAATGATGGGAGAATCGTGCGAGAAATGTAATAAGAAAAGAAAATTTATGAAGAGAAAAGAAGATTCCCGGCCAAGAAAATTCTTTTCTGTAGCAACATGAGGTGAAATTGAAGGCTTGGTCGGCCGAATTTCGAAAATCAATGGTGGCACCATCGGATCACAAAAAAAACAAACTTTCTGATTTTGAAAAGAAAATTAGTTTGAAATTCGACCATGTATGGCCTGCTTTATAGCGGGACTGCAATATATCTGTGGACAGTTGGACACTGACACTTAACACTTTGCGGAAACCAGTGACACCAATACAGTGATCAGTGCTAAAAATATGCACTGTCACTGTACTAATGACACTGTCTGGAAAAGGGTTAAACCTCTAGGGTGATCAAAGCGTTAAATGTGTGCCTAACCAGTGTTTTTTTGTGTACGGTTTTGCAGGGACACAAAATCCATCCCTTCCCTCCGGTCAGAAGGGAGATCTGCCTTGTTTACATAGGCAGAGCTCCGTTCTGTGTCTCTGCCTGACAATCAGCGGGAGCCAGAGTGCATCCAGTGCCCATCATCCGCAGATCAGTCTCTGCTGTGATTAATTACAGCAGAAGCTGCCCTCAGGCAGCACGCCCCCGCGCCCCCTTGGGCAGAAGTGCAGAATCGCATTTATATATATATATATATATTATATATATATATATATATATATATATATATATATATATATATATATATATATATATATATATATATATATATATGGAATTCTACACAGGAGGGTTGTACCTGTAGCAGTAAATCTGCGGCCTAGAAGTGGTTAATGGGGATACCTTGCTGGTAACAATTAAGAGGAGTTTACTTCTCACTTCGGGGGGAGATTTCTTTTTCCCTGTTGGGTTTCCGGAGCAGGAAATTAAGGGAAATCAGTACAGATAACCTTACAGGGGTTCTAAGTATTCCCATTCAGTTCTTTTTATTTTACATGTATGTGAGGTTACACAGATATTATTATCCATTCAAACTGAGGGCCAGTTCACAGCAGATGCAGTTCCGTGCGCTTTTTTTTTCTGCACTAAAAATGCATGCACAGCGTTTTCTATGTATTCCAATGGCTCTAGTTCAGGGGTGCCCAACCTTTTGAAGAGCGAGGGCCACTTAAAGCGGAGTTCCACCCTAAAGTGGAACTTCCGCTCATCGGAACCCTCCCACCCTCCGGTGCCACAGTTGGCACCTTTCAGGGGGGAGGGGGGTGCAGATACCTGTCTAAGACAGGTATTTGCACCCACTTCCGGGCATTGACTCCCACGGGAATCTATGCCTCTTCCTGTCCCGCTGCGCTGTCTGCTGGGACACACACGGGTCCCAGAGACAGCGCGGACGATTCCCATTGCACTGCACGACTCACGCATGCGCAGTAGGGAACCAGAGAGTGAAGCCGCAACGCGTACCTTCCTAATTCCCGCAACGAGAATGGCGGCGGCAGCAGCCGAGAACCGATCGTTTTCTCGGCTTCGGAATCGCTGGACCCTGGGACAGGTAAGTGTCCATTTATTAAAAGGCAGCAGCAGCAGCAGTATTTGTAGCTGCTGGCTTTTAATGTTTTTTTTTTTTTTTCGGGGCAATCCCTCTTTAAGCAATTTTGGTAACCGGTTGCGGTCCACAATGAGCGGAGCGGGTGGTTGGAAGCCCACTCTACATCTGTCACTCCTTGGAGGTGAATGGAGGGTCCGATTTGGGTTGGACTGACCGTGTGAAAGTGGCCTAAGGCTGCTTTCACACTGATGCACTGTTTACGCGGACCGCGCGTACAGCACAGTTCACCTGTGGCTTTCCTGCACCTGTGGCTTTCCTGCACCTGTGGCTTTCCTGCACCTGTGGCTTTCCTGCACCTGTGGCTTTCCTGCACCTGTGGCTTTCCTGCACCTGTGGCTTTCCTGCACCTGTGGCTTTCCTGCACCTGTGGCTTTCCTGCACCTGTGGCTTTCCTGCACCTGTGGCTTTCCTGCACCTGTGGCTTTCCTGCACCTGTGGCTTTCCTGCACCTGTGGCTTTCCTGCACCTGCGGCTTTCCTGCACCTGCGGCTTTCCTGCACCTGCGGCTTTCCTGCACCTGCGGCTTTCCTGCACCTGCGGCTTTCCGGCACCTGTGGCTTTCCCATAGACTTTTATTATATCCTGTAGATGTGGTGCACTTTCAGAAAGCGCACCAAACTCGCAGATAATGGAAGTTTATGGCTCAGTAACCCGCAGGTGCACTGCTCTGCACCTGCGGATCAGTTTGAAAGCAGCCCAGTAACCACCGCAGAACAGATATGGCCATTTATACACTTTGATTTTTGTAATAAACTGACCTTTAATAACTGTATTCTATTTGATTCCATCCCAGAGCAGGAGGTCATGGGCCACATCAGAGGGCTCGGCGGGCCACTGGTTGAGCACCCCTGCTCTAGTTCATACCAATGCAGTCAGTTTCCGCACCGGGAACTGACTGCATGGCGTCAACTAGAGCCATTGGAAAACATAGAAAACACTGTGCATGCATTTTTAGGGCCAGTTCACACCACAAAAATGCACTCATACTTTCCGGTTTTCAGTTTTTGCTTATAGTTCACACCACACGCAGTTCCAGTGCGTTTTTGATACAATTTGTTAGGTTCCAGTACAGTTCTGTGCAGAAAAAAATGCAGCACGCTCCTTTTTTTTTTTTTTTCATTTTCTTCTGCCCCGGAAACTGACTGCATGGTGTGAACTAGAGCCATTGAAATAGATGGAAAACACTGCATGCATTTTTAGTGCAGGAAAAAAAAGGGCACAGAACTGCATCTGGTGTAAACTAGCATTTAAAGCAGAATTTACCTTTTTAAAAGTAACAGGAAGGCTTTTTATTTTGGAAGAAACAAACTTGGGAAGATTTACTAAAACTGGTGCACACATAATCCAGTGCAGCTGTGCATTGTAACCATTGTAACCAGCTTATAGCTTCAGCTTGTTCAGTTAAGCTTTGACATTACAACTTCGAAGCCGATTGGTTACTATGCAAATCTGCTATAACAAAAGGAATGGAAAGGGAACCAATAACGTAAGTTGTACCGCCAGGTACCGTATTTATCGGCGTATAACGTGCAATAAAAATAGGGGAAAATTATGTGTGTGTGTTATACATCAATATAGGCTGCCTTGGAGGGGACGAGCGCCGCCAAAACACAGAGCCGCAATCTCCTGTATACTCGGCACGCAGTCACACCCAGTCCCGCCTCCTGGGTGGCTCCTATCGTTGATGTCCTGGAATTGGACCGATGTTATGTCCATCATAGGAGCCGAGCCAAGGGGCGGGACTGGGTGTGACGCCGAGCTGAGCAGAGTACACAGGAGATCCGGCTCTGTATCTCAGGAAATAGACAAGGCTGCAGATGGGCATGGATCAGGCTGCATTGATGGGCAAGGCTGTAGATGGGCACTGATTAGGCTGCAATGATGGGCAAGGCTGCAGATAGGCACTGATTGGGCTGAAATGATGGGCTAGGCTGCAATGATGGGCACTGATTAGGCTGCAATGATGGGCAAGGCTGTAGATGGGCACTGATTAGGCTGCAATGATGGACAAGGCTGTAGATGGGCACTGATTAGGCTGCAATGATGGGAAAGGCTGTATGTGGGCACTGATTAGGCTGCAATGATGGGCAAGGCTGCAATGATGGGCAAGGCTGTAGATGGGCACTGATTAGGCTGCAATGATGGGAAAGGCTGTAGATGGGCACTGATTAGGCTGCAATGTTGGGCAAGGCTGTAGATGGGCACTGATTCGGCTGCAATGATGGGCAAGGCTGTAGATGGGCACTGATTCGGCTGCAATGATGGGCAAGGCTGTAGATGGGCACTGATTAGGCTGCAATGATGGGCAACGCTGCAGATAGGCACTGATTGGGCTGAAATGATGGGCTAGGCTGCAATGATGGGCACTGATTAGGCTGCAATAATGGGCAAGGCTGTAGATGGGCACTTATTAGGCTGCAATGATGGGCAAGGCTGTAGATGGGCACTGAATAGGCTGCAATGATGGGCAAGGCTGTAGATGGGCACTGATTAGGCGAGGACTGTTGTGGGGGGAAGAGGTGTCGTAACATTAGGTTTTCAGAATTTTTATAAAATCTTTTTATTTAAAAATAAAGTGATGGTCTTTCCTTGAAATTTTGGAATAACAGCAGTTATTAATATTTATTATTATACAGCATTTGTATAGCGCCAACAGTTTGCGCAGCGCTTTACAATATAAAGGGGGCAGGGATCAAGTCCTGGGGAAAAAAGTGTGGGAACTCCCACCCAAGATCCACTCGCCCACCAAAAAAAAAAATATGATGATACGCTCATATGCACGAACGCTTCAAAAGTGGTATTTTTCATTCAATTTTCGTATTGTGTGTATGAAGCTTAACTGTTAGTACATAAAAAAACAATCCTCAATAAACATAAATACGGTAATTCTCTGAATAATCAGCATTCATTCAATTGTGCTTCCATGCAAATGTGAACATCATGTTCTGATCTTTATTGGGGAATTTTATTTTGTATATAGAGTGTTTATGTGGTGAGTTTACACTTTTCATTGAACAGAGTTTGGATAACACAGGGTTAAAACGGAAAGGTCATAAATGAACTGCACATTATCTGGACAGAATGCTTGGGGAGATAGTGATGTGTTCCTGCTTAGGATATGTATGTTAGCTTGGGGGGCTGCAAACTCTGCAGGGCTCCAACACACACTCGCTGCTATTCCAACCCTTCACATATTTCCACAAACTTCCCTCCTGGCATTAAACTTTGCCAGGTATTGTGCTCAGCTTACCACCCCAAACTGATGTTCCTCCCTCAGCTCACCTCTCTCCCTGCATGTCCTGTGAGCAGAATAGCTGTGCTCCTCCTCTGGGTTCTCTCATCATATGGCACTGAAGTTAGAGGAGGGGGGGATTCAGTGGGACACACAGAGCAAGTATGCAGGAGACTGGGGGGGGGGGGGGGGGAATGAGCAGACAGAAAATCAGGAGGGGCGGCGGGGGGGGGGGGGGGGGCTTAGCGCATCACGAGAGGTCTGACTAAATACAATCTCTTAGCAGCAGGGACCTTATCTACCCGTCAGATAGCTGTGATTGACAGGTAGATCGAAGCGGAAGCTGTCATGGGGCCCCCTACTGACAATGCCTGAATGGTCAGGTGTGCGGCACTTACTATTGCGAGCTGTGTCGGCGGCTGCTGGTGTAGCACCTGCCACACAGCTCGCATACTTCAAAGTCTTGCAGGACACGGCTGCTAATGGGAACTGAGTTCCTGTTGTGGAAAAAGTACAGGAACTCCGTTCCCATGCGTTCCCGCAGGACTTTAGCCCTGAAAGGGGGAGACAATACAGCAGTTCAATACACGAGGGTTAGGAGGGCCCTGTTACTGCCAGCTTACAATCTAATAGTTGAATATCACACCAAATTTACTCCAGGCTTTGTGTGCTTTCCATTAGGTTTCTTACCTTGCCAGCATCGTCCGGACAGGACAGACCCCGGAAGCCTCCTTTAACCAGTGGGCCTGGGATTTGGTCTTGAGGCTTAAGTTGCACAGGAACGATCGTCCCGAGCAGCTGTGCGATGCTGTGCCGGATCTGACGGAAGCGAATGTACTACATCCCGTTCTGAAGGCCGTGAAAGCCAGCGTCCCCATTGGCTGTTACATTGCTCTGGCATCGGCCTCGGCTGGGCACACGTGAGTTAGCTTTGTCCAGAGTTTTGTCTGATGTCTGTTCATTTTTGTATTATTTATTTTATTTATTTTATTTTTGATCCAAACAAGTATTCTTTGACTTCCAGCCGCCCCCAAACCGCCATAGAAAACCAAACTCCTGACCTACTGTCCGAGTCTATGGAGGATAAGCTGCTTAAAGTGTTAGTAAACCCCGGACCCTGCATTCATTATATCTGGTCTCCCACAGTACACAGAACATGGAAATGCAATTATTTTAATAAATATAATACATCAGCAGTATATAGCAGTCTTGTGACTTCTATCAGGGTCTGGTTATGGCTTGTAGGAGGAGTTTTCATTCTCCCCTGATTATCCTTTAAAGCGGAGCTCCACCCGCACCAAAAATATTAAAAGTCAGCAGCTACAAATACTGCAGCTGCTGACTTTTAATAAATGGACACTTACCTGTTCCAGGTTCCAGCGGTGTCGGCAGAATGTGACGAGCGACCGCTCGTCTCTCGGCTGCCCCGCCGCCATCCTCTGTCAGGGAATCAGGAAGTGAAGACGCAACGGCTTCACTGCCCGGTTCCCTACTGCGCATGCGCGAGTCGCGCTGCGCGCCTCTATTGCTCTCCGTTGTGTCCTGGGAACTGTGTTTCCCAAGACACAACGGGGCATCTTCGGATAGGGGTGGGGCAGCTCCGGATATCTTGTCCCGGAAGTGGGTGCAGATTCCTGTATTATACAGGTATCTGCACCCCCCTCCCCCCTGAAAGGTGCCAATTGTGGCACCGGAGGGGGGGAGGAATCCGATAAGCGGAAGTTCCACTTTAGGGTGGAGCTCCGCTTTAAGGCTGCAGGACCCCTGACCCTTTGTCTGGACAAGTGCTGATCCCATGCACTCACCCAAGAAAAAAACAACCAAAAGCTTTCTAGCAATACATGTCAAACTGAGCATGTGCAGCTTGTCCCCTAGCCTCTGTTCTATCGGGAGATGGGTTGGGGACTGTGGAAGAAGGGGAGAATCGGAGAAGGCAGCCTTTTTTTACACAATGCACAGGATTAAACCCTTAGGTTCCACAGTGAGTATAACAAGCATGCTTTACAGTAAATGACACTTTAAATGGCACAATTACACCTATATTGACCAATATACCATACGGTATAACTTGCTGTTAAAGTGTTACTAAACCCACAACAGTAAAATCAGTGTGTATATGCAGTAAAGCATGCTTGTTAAGGCCCGTACACACGATCGGACTTTTTGACAACAAACATGCAAATTAGCTGTTTTGGACCAACATCCGACCGTGTGTACGCTCCATCGGACCAACTTTTTAAGTTTTCATCTGACTTTTGTTGGCTGTGCGAACGGACCAACTTTCTGCCAACAAAAGTCCGATGGAGCAAAGTCCGATCGCGTGTACAGAAAACCATCGGACTTTTGTACAAAGTACAAACACGCATGCTCAGAACCAATGCAAAAGATCAGACAACAATACAGAAGTTGACCAAAGGTGGCGCTGGAGTATTTGAACGTCTTATTTTGAAGTGTCGTCAGTACGTTGAAACGTCACTACGTTCATGTTTGTTGCCTAAAAAGTCCGACCGTGTGTATGCAATACCAACTTGGGGCCAACGCCCTTTGTACAAAAATCCACGGGAAAGTTGGTCCACGGTCCGATCGTGTGTATGAGGCTTTATACTTGCAGAGGAACTTAAGTGGTTAATCCTCTGCATTGTGTAAAAAGGATGTTTTATCCTATTTTCTGATCCTCCCCTTCTTCCACAATCCCCAATCCATCTCCTGATAGTACAGAGCCTTGGGGGCACCTTGCACATGCTCAGTTTGGTGTGCATTGCTAGAGAGTTTTTTTTTTCCTTTTGGGAGGGTGCATGTGATCAGCACAGGACCAATCAGCACTGTCCAGACAGAGGGTCAGGGGTCCTGCAGCCTCAAAGGAGAGTCAGAGTAGAATGCAAACTCCTCCTACAAGCTTTAACCACTTCAGCCCCGGACCAATTGGCAGCCAAAGGACCAGGCCCCTTTTTGCGATTCGGCACTGCATCGCTTTAACTGACAATTGCGCAGTCGTGCGACGTGGCTCCAAAACAAAATTTACACAAACCTCTCCCCGTTCTTTAGCTCTGTGACCCGATCGGGTCCGCTGGTCCCGCGGCCGGGGTCAAAGAGCTCCCACCCGGGTCGCGAGCGTGCCGCTGGCGGCGCGCGTGCGACCCACGGGCAGGCAAATGCAAAATCACGTTTATATACGGGATTTTGCCTGCCCGTGCCATTCTGCACACGTATATGTACATGGCGGGGTCGGGAAGCGGTTAACCAGACACTGATAGAAGTCTCAATCCTGCTATATACTGCTGATGAGAAAAGGGTAGTTAGCAGTTTATATTTACTAAAATATTTGCATTTCCATGTTCTGTGGGAGAGCAGATATAGTGAATGCAGGGTCCGGGGTTTAGTAACACTTTAAGGGAACGAATCACGACCTCTATAAAAGTAACTGAATGGTTTAGTCTTTGAGGGCCCAGCCATATCAGAGTAGTCCGTTGTGGTGCATTTATGCACGCACATTACTGTAGGTTGCAAAAAAAAAAAAAAAAACATTTAGTTAAATGGGCTGCTTAACACACCAAGGTGGACCAAGAAGCAGAACATTTTTCTATCACATCACATGTTGGTAAGGTACTGTCCATTGAGGTGTGTTGGCGTGCCATTCATAATGATCAGCACCACAATGCACCAATGTACATAACGTGTGTTACTGCAGCACAGCGGTGCAAATGGGCCTTAATTATTTTTAATTGCCCAGGTTTATTTATGAAAAATGTTATACTGTATAAGCCGAGTTTTTCAGCACATTTTTTTGTTCTGAAAGTGCCCCCCTCGGCTTATACACGAGTCAAGCGCTTTTCTGCAGCAGAGAATGACATTTTCCGACCCGACTTTGGGGCCCCGTATCTCGGGGCCACTTGGTGCTAGGAACCCCAAATTTGGTGTGCAAACCCAGTGGAACTAGAACTACAACATATTCAAATTCCTAGCACCAAGTGGCCCCGAGATGCAGGGCCCCAAAATCGGTAAACTGTGTCCATCTGCAGCAATGTCATTTCGGGACCCTTTGGGTCCAGAGACCCCATTTCTGCTGCAGCCAGGGGGCATCTAGGAACCATTAACTACCAAGTTTGAAGTTCGGGGGTCCTATGGCATGCAAATGGACACAGTGAGGCATGCAAATGGGCACAGTGAGGCTGCAAATGGGCATTGTTGACCCTCTTTTACACTTACAGTAGCTGCGCATTTCTCACCCTAGGTTTATACTCGAGTCAATAAGTTTTGCCAGTTTTTTGTGGCAAAAATGACAGCTTATATTCGGGTCGGCTTATACTCGAGTATATACGGTATATGTTCTTCTTAGAGCAGCTTGAGGATCAAAAGTCAAACATGAAGTCAAGGTTTTGCTCTGTATGTCTGTGGTCATAGCTAGGCTTTGGCTTCCATCTTATTTGACTTCTTTTGTCTCTACAGTGTGGACAAGTTCTGCGCGGAAGGTGTGATGATGCTGGGGGACCTGGTGCAAGCAAGACATCTGCGTGCTGTGGTCCATATTCTGGATAAAATCCTGCCCATGTTTTATCCATGTCCCAGCTATCTACTGAAGAATGAGCTGTGAGTCTTCTTCTCTCTTCTAATCCTAACCCTAAAGTGTTTAAAGGGACTATAAAGACTCTTTTAAGGGTCACTCTCCTGAGTAGTATATTTAAAATTATAAGGGGAGCTTGGTGGGCATGGTCCGTCCAAAAGTTGGACCCCGTACCAAACCTGTTCCTGTCCACCTGGGAATTATGTGTGTTCCCCGCCCACCTTTGTGTGACCCAGCTTTTCCATAATATAAAATCCATAAACATTCCAGTGGGGGGGTGCCCTCATAATGGCACATAACAGGTGTGAAGAGTTCGGAATTCAGAGAGCTCACAAATGATGATTCTGAGAGTTATATCTAGGACAGGGATAAGCAATTAGCAGACCTCCAGCTGTTGCAAAACTACAAGTCTCATCATGCCTCTGCCTCTGGGTGTCATGCTTGTGGCTGTCAGAGTCTTGCTATGCCTCATGGGAATTGTAGTTCTGCAACAGCTGGAGGTCCGCTAATTGCATATCCCTGATCTAGGAGAAGGAGAAGTAATCTATCTACTGCAAATGATGCAACAAGGGGTTTAACTTTTCAACACTTGCCACAGACTGAAGTACTGATCCTTTAATGTAACATTTAGTCTAAACCATATTTTGAATAGAGGCAAAAAATTCGGTAGGTCAGTTTACTTATTTTTTTTAACGCCAGAAGCAAGAGGGACCATCATACCTGAAACCGATTCTTGGTTAGCTAAAATTTTCGGGTCATTTTTTTATTTTTTTTTGTTAAAGTGGAACTATAATTCCGTTGCTATAATTTTCAAGTTTGTCTACCCATTTATGGAGATGACCGATTAAGGCTGTCCTTTATGGCTCCGTCCAATGCCATCCTCGGCACCAGTTCTTCTAGGTTCCCGTCACTCTTCTTTGGACTGCTACTGATGATGGAACTGCTGTGCAGGAGCCCCAGCACCCGGCTGTATTCTCTTACAGATGCACCCTCTTTTTTTTCCCCTTCCCAGACCCAACACCCCCCCACCACCACCACAGATGCATACTTGCATGACAGAGTTTGTCTACATCTTTCATCTTTGGGGACCAAAGAGATTTAATGGGGGGGAGTGTGTAGTCAGGTGCTGGCACAGTAGCCCTTTATGGAAAATAATGTGGTGAGGAACTCCAAAGAAGTCTCATGGTGGGACAAATAGTCCAGGCATGCCCACCCATTATGTCCTCCTTCCACCTTCTTATGTCCCCACTTGATTGGTCAACTTTGGACTGGCGAAAATGTTGTTTAGGAAAGGACTGTGTACTGTAGAGGTGTACTTTAATTATGTGTAGGCGGCACCGCATTACAGCAACTCAGTCTTAAGCCAGCTACACACAGAATTTTTAATTAATTTTTTGTTCAACCACACAACAAGATGGATGCAGAAATTCCCTGTTCTATTGTATTCTGGCAGCGTTGACTCCCTTGCTGTCGGAATACACTGATCAGCGGCTGCAACCATTGGCTGCACGCCGCTGATCGAAAAAGGTTTTCCAGCAGGACTGTTGGACAGAAGATAATCGAATGATTGGCTTTGTTAAACAGATTGGGCTACACACAAAAGTAAGATTGGCTGGTCCCTGCTGAACGGGCCGAATTTTGATCTATGTATATCCACTGTCTTGACCGCGCCGGTGCATTAGTCCTCATAGAGGTTTGGGGGGTGTCCTTTTTTTTTTTTTTTTTTTTTTTTTTTTTTTGATCTTTAGTTCATATTTATAGGTAAAGTTGAACCAGGAAAAATCTGATTGCCTCTCGGGGATCAGGAAGGAAATTGCTTGAGTTTTTCGCCTTCCTCTGGATCAACTGTTGGGTATAGGATTGTATATATGGGGTTGTATCTCATTTTATTTACCGTATTTTTTTTGTGGTTGAACTAGATGGACTTGTGTCTTTTTTTTTTTTTTTTAACCTAACTATGAAGATGCTCTGGATTAAATGCGAGAATTGCAGCCTGAGCTGCTTTTTTATTTTTAACCCTCTGGGGTCTTTTTTTACGGTTAAACTTTTTAGCTTTGTGTATAGCGGTGGACTGTTCTCCCTGTCATGGAATAAAATTTTCCTGTATTGGTATTACAGATGTGATAATGATGGTTCAAATGTTTTATACAGATCTTCTTCTCTCTGAGTTTTCTCATCCTGTCCTCTCCTGTTCAGGTTTCTGTCCTATATACAGCTCTTCCTGCAGCTGGACAGCGGGGTTCCTCAGGGGATGACTATGCAGATGACTCACAAGGTCACCCAGCACCTGACTTCCATCAACTACGGGGAGAATGTGAAGCTGCTCACTAACATGGTCCAGGTGAGTAAGGGATTGGAGGAGGAGAGGATTGGCTGCTCCGAGGCTTGAATGCCATACCTGTTTACATGGTTCAGGCCATCACCACCCGGAACAGGATTTTGGGCAAATGTGATCCTTAGTCTAGTGGTCCTAAAGCTAAATTCCAGGTGAATGGCTTAAAGTGCTGTTTCCCCACAAAAAAAAAAAAAATTGCTTAAAAATCATAAAAAAAAAAAAAAAAAAAAAAAAATTGGAAAAAAAAAATGTTTTACTCACCTCTAAATGCCTGTTGCTAGGGGGTCCCTCGTAGTCTGCCACCTTCAGTGCCTGGGCACTGACATCACTTCCCCCCGTCACGTGTCCCAGATGACTGAGCGCTGTATCGCGACGCCGCTCGTGCATGCGCAGTGGGTGCCCGGCTGTGAAGCCACAGCCGGGTGCCCACAGTAAGAATGCCGGCGGAGTGGGGAACGAGGGGGGGCTTCGTTCCCCCCCGCATCGCTGGACCCTGGGACAGGTAAGTGTCCAATTTATTAAAAGTCAGCAGCTGCAGTATTTGTAGCTGCTGGCTTTTAAAAACATTTTTTAGGGGGCACCCCACTTTAATACATAAAAACAACTATTTTAAGAGAGCTTTTTTTATATGCCAAATGATTTGTATTTCTGTGCATCCATTTCAGAGATTCACACAGCTCTGCCCCACAGCACAGCCATGTCTGTCAGGAAAGGAGACCTGATTTTTTTTTTTTTTTTTTTTCTGTTACAGTTTAAAGTGTTTGTTAACCCCAGAAAAAATGCCCTTAAAGAAGATTACACAGCACAGTGTTTGTGTAATCTGCTCTCTAAACTGTAAAAAAAAAACTGAATCTGCTACTTCCTGTATGGCCCTCACTGTGCTGACCACGAAAATCAGGCCTGCTCCGCCCAGATCACCGTGGTCAGAATACGTCCTTGCATTATATGTTGCTGTTCCCTGCTGTCCCCTCTGCTCTCCTCTCTCTCTCCTCACCCCCTCCTTCCTGCCTGTCATCTCATTCTCTGTCTCTATCCCGCCACTATTTAGAAAAAATATAAAAATAAAAAACGTACAATTGTCACTGCCAGCCCCTGTGTTGGTGAACCCATTTATAGAAGACTAGGCCAGCTCCTCTATTAGAGGCTGGCATAGCACACTATGAAAGTTGTTTTAAAAAAATAAGCGTTCTAAATACCAATTTTGAGCCGTCTTCAGGCCGGTCACCTGACTCGCGGACTCTTTACAGCTCTGAGACATGGCTTCTGCGGAGGAGACGAGGGGCCGTGATCTCCCCGACTGGCGTCAGAGGGAGATCACGGCCCTTCCTGCAGAAGCCAATGTGACGTGACCGGCCTGAAGACAGCTCAAAATTGGTATTTTGAACGCTCATTTTTTAAAAACGCTTTCATAGTGTGCTATGCCAGCCTCTAATAGAGCTTTTCTTTATTTTTTCAAAAGGTGAACTTATCCTTTAACTTTCCGATGATATTTTTTGTTTGTTCTAACCATGTGATTATCACTTATGGATTTTTCCTTTATTATAATAACATATTAACAATCTACGTGATGGTCTTTGGGAGGATGTAGAAGATGGTATGTCCAACCACTTCTTCTGCACAGGGGCAATGGAACAGTTTAGAGATCTTTGGAGAAATGACTTGTCCTCCTTTTTCCATAGACCCACATTGCTTCTAGCACTCATCCCAATGAAGTGGGCCCGGTTGCGGTGCTGGAGTTCTGGACTCAGGTCCTCATAAGTCAACAGCTGTGGCACAGAGATAAAGGCAGCCTGCACCTCATGGACCAGCTCTGTAAAGCGGCATTCAGATACATGGAGGAGGACTGCGTGCAGAAGCTGCTCTACCAACAGCACAAGGTAACCCTGGAGTACATATACTGGGCACCATCCATAACAGAAGTAGAGCTGCAACTAACGATTATTTTTTATAATCGATTAGTTGGCTGATTATTGTTTTGATTAATTGGTTAATAACTTAAAAAAAAAAAAGTGTGGTGTATAATTTAGTTGATATGTAAAGTTAAAAAAAAGGCAATTTAGTCCTAAATATCTCTATGCAGTGGTAAATATAAATAACCAACTATATGGTTGGGGAGTAAAATCTTTAATCCACTCTGAGAATAACAGACAGAAGAGATATACTGTATATACTATTAGAGGCGATATACTGTATATACTATTAGAGAAGAGATACTGTATATACTATTGGAGGAGATATACTGTATATACTATTAAAGAAGAGATACTGTATATACTATTGGAGGAGATATACTGTATATACTATTAGAGGAGAGATATACTATTAGAGGAGATGTACTGAATATACTATTAGAGGAGAGATATACTGTATATACTATTAGAGAAGATATGCTGTATATACTATTAGAGGAGATATACTGTATATACTATTAGAGGAGAGATATACTGTATATACTATTAGAGGAGAGATATACTGTATATACTATTAGCGAAGAGATACTGTATATACTATTGGAGGAGATATACTGTATATACTATTAGAGGAGATATACTGTATATACCTGTACTATTAGAGGAGAGATATACTATTAGAGGAGATGTACTGAATATACTATTAGAGGAGAGATATACTGTATATACTATTAGAGAAGAGATGCACTGTATATACTATTAGAGAAGAGATACACTGTATATACTATTAGAGAAGAGATACACTGTATATACTATTAGAGGAGATATATACTGTATATACTATTAGAGGAGAGATATACTGTATATACGATTAGAGGAGAGATATACTGTATATACTATTAGAGAAGAGATACACTGTATATACTATTAGAGAAGAGATATACTGTATGTACTATTAGAGAAGAGATATACTATTAGAGGAGAGATATACTGTATATACTATTAGAGGAGATATACTGTATATACTATTAGAGAAGAGATACTGTATATACTATTGGAGGAGATATACTGTATATACTATTAGAGGAGATATACTGTATATACCTGTACTATTAGAGGAGAGATATACTATTAGAGGAGATGTACTGAATATACTATTAGAGGAGAGATATACTGTATATACTATTAGAGAAGAGATGCACTGTATATACTATTAGAGAAGAGATGCACTGTATATACTATTAGAGAAGAGATGCACTGTATATACTATTAGAGAAGAGATACACTGTATATACTATTAGAGAAGAGATGCACTGTATATACTATTAGAGAAGAGATGCACTGTATATACTATTAGAGGAGAGATATACTGTATATACTATTAGAGGAGAGATGTACTGTATATACTATTGGAGGAGTTATACTGTATATACTATTAGAGGAGATATACTGTATATACTATTAGAGGAGAGATATACTATTAGAGGAGATGTACTGAATATACTATTAGAGGAGAGATATACTGTATATACTATTAGAGAAGAGATACACTGTATATACTATTAGAGAAGAGATACACTGTATATACTATTAGAGAAGAGATATACTGTATGTACTATTAGAGAAGAGATATACTGTATATACGATTAGAGGAGAGATATACTATTAGAGGAGAGATATACTGTATATACTATTAGAGAAGAGATACACTGTATATACTATTAGAGAAGAGATATACTGTATGTACTATTAGAGAAGAGATATACTATTAGAGGAGAGATATACTGTATATACTATTAGAGGAGATGTACTGTATATACTATTAGAGAAGATGTACTGTATATACTATTAGAGGATATATATACTGTATATACTATTAGAGGAGAGATATACTGTATATACTATTAGAGAAGAGATACTGTATATACTATTGGAGGAGATATACTGTATATACTATTAGAGGAGATATACTGTATATACCTGTACTATTAGAGGAGAGATATACTATTAGAGGAGATGTACTGAATATACTATTAGAGGAGAGATATACTGTATATACTATTAGAGAAGAGATGCACTGTATATACTATTAGAGAAGAGATGCACTGTATATACTATTAGAGAAGAGATGCACTGTATATACTATTAGAGAAGAGATACACTGTATATACTATTAGAGAAGAGATGCACTGTATATACTATTAGAGAAGAGATGCACTGTATATACTATTAGAGGAGAGATATACTGTATATACTATTAGAGGAGAGATATACTGTATATACTATTGGAGGAGTTATACTGTATATACTATTAGAGGAGATATACTGTATATACTATTAGAGGAGAGATATACTATTAGAGGAGATGTACTGAATATACTATTAGAGGAGAGATATACTGTATATACTATTAGAGAAGAGATACACTGTATATACTATCAGAGAAGAGATACACTGTATATACTATTAGAGAAGAGATATACTGTATGTACTATTAGAGAAGAGATATACTGTATGTACTATTAGAGGAGAGATATACTGTATATACTATCAGAGAAGAGATACACTGTATATACTATTAGAGAAGAGATATACTGTATGTACTATTAGAGAAGAGATATACTGTATGTACTATTAGAGGAGAGATATACTGTATATACTATTAGAGGAGATGTACTGTATATACTATTAGAGGATATATATACTATTAGAGGAGATATATACTGTATATACTATTAGAGGTTGAATCTGGTAAATATCATCAGACTCGGATCAAATTTTTTTATTTAAAAGAAAAAAAAAAAGTTAAAGACGGTTTTTTGCAAATTTTCAAACAGAACTGTAATATTATACACTGGCCATACAAAAACAATGTCTTCCTTCAAAAAAAAAAAAAAAAAAAAATCATTTTAAGAACTTTGTTCGATTTTCTAATCGTTAGTGTGGTAAAATCGATGTTTGTTTTCAACCACAGTGACAGGAAAAATTTAGAAATAATAGAAAACTTAGAAGTCAAAGGAATTTTTAGACAGTGTATGTGGTTTTCATTCAGAAATTACATTAATTTTAAAATGGAATGTTAAAAGCAAGTGAAATTTTCAAACATTCTTTCATTCAGCGAATGTACAAAGATATTTCAGATGAATATTCTCGTTTGAAAAATTGATCCTTGTGGCCAGCATAAGGCTCGATACACACCAATGCAGTTTGCTTTTGATCAATTTTTGCAGTGCTTATTGCTGTGCATGTTTTTGCGCACATAATTTTGCCGTGATTTGCGTTTTTATTTTATGCCTTTTTTTTTTTTTTTTTTTTGGACAATTTGTTGTTGGGCAGATTAAGAAACACAAATTGCTGCAAAAACGCACTACATGCTTTTCTGCCGCTTCTCCATTGAAGTATATTGAACCAAAAAAGCACAGTTTTGCATTGAAAAAGGTCCTTGACCCTTTCCAAATACGCAGCAGCTTAAAAAAAGCATAAATGTGAATGTTAAATGAACTGTAATGCATTTCTGCAAAAAACACAAAAAAACACATGGATGGGAACCAGGCCTAAGACATTTAGTAACATAATGGAGTTAAAAAAAAAAAATAATAATAATTAGCCCTTCATAGTACAAAAAGAGCAAATAATCGCTACTGTAAGGGGTTCATTTTTTTTTTACTGTGCAACAGTTAAAGTAATATTTACAGTAGAGATTATTTGCTCTTTTTGTACTATAAAGGGCCCATTTTAGTTTTTTTTAACCCCAATATGTTACTGGCCGATTAAGCGATTAGGAAAATAGTAATCGATTAATTTCATAATCGATTAGTTGTCGATTAATTGATTATGAAAATAGTAATCAATTCATTTCATAATCGCTTAGTTGTTTCGGCCCTAAACAGAACTGTTTTTTACTTGCACCCAGTTAGATGCTTCTTTACATTCTTCTATGGTTGACAATGAAACAAAACATCTGACTGGGTGTCGTTTTCAGTATAGACGTCTCTCCTTTACCTGGAGCATTTGAAGTTTCTGACCTGCTTCTCCCAATTCTGTCTTCCCTTTTTTTTTATTTTTAGGATGCTCTGGGATATCACTGTGACCGCGGCATTCTCTCCTCTTTCGTCGGCTGGATTGTGGCCGGCAATGTGACTCCTTCATTTATTGATTCCAACTACAACCCTTCACAGGTACTGAGAGCAATTCCTAATGGAAACATCGGGCCCAGTTTTCACCCAGTTTATAAAGTTATTCTGCACAGTGCCTGTCCTCTTTTCCATAATCATCTTGGCATCACCTAGTGGAATCCATTTGCAAGTCTTCAGTGCATCCAGAATGCATTCACATCGCTTCACTTTTTCCACATTTTGTTATGTTACAGCCTTATTCCAAAATGAATTAAATTCACTATTTTCCTCAAAAATTCCACAAACATTACCCCATAATGACAATGTGAAAGAAGTTTGTTTGAAATCCTAGCAAATGTATTAAAAATAAAAAATGAAAATCCCATGTATATAAGTATTCACAGCCTTTGCCATGACACTCAGAATTGAGCTCAGGTCCATCCTTTTTCCACCGATCATCCTTGAGATGTTTCTACAACTTGATTGGAGTCCGCTTGTGGTGAATTCAGTTGGGTCCGCTTGTGGTGAATTCAGTTGAGTCCGCTTGTGGTGAATTCAGTTGAGTCCGCTTGTGGTGAATTCAGTTGGGTCCGCTTGTGGTGAATTCAGTTGGGTCCGCTTGTGGTGAATTCAGTTGGGTCCACTTGTGGTGAATTCAGTTGGGTCCGCTTGTGGTGAATTCAGTTGGGTCCACTTGTGGCAAACTCAGTTGGGTCCACTTGTGGCAAACTCAGTTGGGTCCACTTGTGGCAAACTCAGTTGGGTCCACTTGTGGCAAACTCAGTTGGGTCCACTTGTGGCAAACTCAGTTGGGTCCACTTGTGGCAAACTCAGTTGGGTCCACTTGTGGCGAACTCAGTTGATTGTACATGATTTGGAAAGGCACACGCCTATGGTCCCACAGTTAGCAGTGCATGTCAGAGCACAAACCAAGCCATAAAGTCCAAGGAATTGTCTGTAGACCTCTGAGACAGGATTGTATCGAGGCACAGATCTGGGAAAGGGTACAGAAACATTTCTGCAGCATTGAAGGTCCCAATGAGCACAGTGGCCTCCATCATCCATAAATGGAAGAAGTTTTGAACCACCAGGCGTCTTCCTAGAGCGGGCCGCCAGGCTAAACTGAGCCATCGGGGGAGAAAGGCCTCAGTCAGGGAGGTGACCAAGAACCCGATGGTCCCTCTAACAGAGCTCCAGCGTTTCTCTGTGGGGAGAGGAGAATCTTCCAAAAGAACAACCATCTCTGCAGCACTCCACCAATCAGGTTTATATGGTAGAGCGGCCAGAAGTAAGCCACTCCTTGGTAAAAGACACATGACAGTCTGCCTGGAGTTTGCCAAAAGGCACCTGAAGGACTCTCAGACCATGAGAAACAAAATTCTCTGGTCTGATGAAACAAAGATTGAATTTTGGCCTGAATGACAAGCGTCATTCAACAAAGGAGTGGCTATGGGACAACTCTGTGAATGTCCTTGAGTGGCCCAGCCAGAGCCCGGACTTGAACCTGATAGAACATCTCTGGAGAGATCTGATGGAGCTTGAGAGGTCCTGCAAAGAAGAATGGGAAAAAATGCCCAAAAATAGATGTGCCAAGCTTGTAGCATCATACTCAAAAAGACTTGAGGCTGTAATTGGTGCCAAAGGTGCTTCAACAAAGTATTGAGCAAAGGCTGTGAATACTTCTGTACATGGGATTTTTTTTTTGTTTTTTATTTTTAATTCATTTGCAAAGACTTCAAACAAACTTCTTTCACGTTGTCATTATGGGGTGTTTGTAGAATTTTGAAGAAAATAATGAATTTAATCCATTTTGGAATAAGGCTGTAACATAATAAAATGTGGAAAAAGTGAAGCGTGAATACTTTCCAGATGCACTGTAAACAAAAATTAAGCATAGTTGAATTTTTTTTTATGCTTAAAGTTTAGTTACATTTTTTTTTTTTATTACCGTAACTGCAGTCCCATAACTCACCTGTAAGGCCCCTTTCACACTGGGGGCACTTTGCAAAGCGCCCTGAAACAGCCGCTGCTGTGTCTCCAGTGTGAAAGCCCACTGGAGCGGTGTGCTTGCAGGACGTTAAAAAAAACTTCTGCAAGCAGCATCTTTGGAGCGGTGTATACCGCTGGCAAAGCGGCGCTGCAGCGGCACTTTGCGGGTGGTTTTAACCCTTTTTCGGAAGCTAGCGGGCAAATAGCGACGCTAAAACGACAGTAAAGTGGCGCTAAAATTAGAGCCATTTTAACGCAGATGCTGCTCCCGCCCCAGTGTGAAAGGGGTCTAATGAAGCACGTCCTGCATGCTGATTGTTCCTGTAGAAATCTTTTCTCCAGTCATGTCTGGTCCTCTTCACAGCACTGAACTTCCAATGCTGCGGAGGTTAATGGCTTCTAGCATTGAAGTACATTGAAGAAGGCTCAACCATTTCTGTTCAGTCCTCCACTGCCAAAAGTCCTAGCGTTGTCTGCATTGTAATGCTGCGTACACACGGTCGGAATTTCCGATGGAAACAGTCTGATGGGAGCTTTTCAACGGATTTTCCGACCGTGTGTATGCCCATCGGTCTTTTTCTGTCGGAATTTCCGACGGACTTTGGATTGAGAACCTGTTCTCAATTTTTCCGACGGAAAACCTTTCTATTGGATTTTCAAATCGTGTGTATGCAATTCCGACACGCAAAATTCCGACGCATGCTCAGAAACAATTCGGCGCATGCTCAGAAGCATTAAACTTCCCTTTTTATAGTGCTGTCGAACGTGTTTTATGCCGCTGTGTTACTGACCGTCGGAATTTGGTGTGACCGTGTGTAGGCAAGACAGTTTGAGCGAAATTCCAACCGGAAAACATCAGAGCTTTTTCCAACGAGAATTCCGACCGTGTGTACGCAGCATTACACGTTCTGTGAATGGCGGAGAGGATCCTGTCATTCATCTGCCTGTTTCCTATTCACAGAAAATGTTGCATTCTCTGAAAACAATGCAAGGTCTTTTTTTCAATGGAGGAGGGTGCAGAAAGGAGCAGGAACCCATTGGGCCTTCTTTAATGTACAGTGTACACCAAGCTTGAAACCCAATGCTATTAACCCCCTCAGATCTGGAATGGAGTGTAGTTCGGTACATGGGAGCAGCGATTCAGCTGAACAAATGAGAAGGCTATTCACAACACTGGATATTAACAAATTATTTTTTTTATTCCATTTAACAATTTTTTAGCTTTTTACCCTTTTTTGCTTGTTTTTTTTACTCTTTGCTTACTCTTCATTTTTTATTTTTTTTTGTGATTTGGAGAAAAGGTTTGCATTCGATTGGGGCAGAGCACGACAAAACTGGAAGCAATTAGTTTGATGCTCTTTATGATCCATCCTTAAAATCTTTTTCATAATTTTCAATACAGAGCCTTTACTCCTCTAGATCATGGTTCCTCTAGAGCAGGGGTCTCCAAACTTTTTAAAGAAAGGGCCAGTCTACTGTCCTTCAGAATTTAGGAGGGCCGGATTGTGGCCAGTGGGGGCAGAAAATGTCCTGGGTCTAGCATCAGTGAGAATAAATATGGCCTCAGGGTTGGTGGTCAGCAGGAGGGGTATTGCCCCATTTTTGGTATTAGGAGGAGTATTATTGATACTAGGAGTAGTGCTCCTTTAGTGGTATTAGTAGGAGGAGTAGTATTCCATCAATGGTATCCGTGGAAGAAATGGTGCCCCATTGCTGGTGTCAGTGGGAGCAATAGTTCCTCATATCATTGGGAGGAATAGTGTCCCAAGGGCTGGATAAAGGCTAGCAAAGGGCCACATCTGGCCCTCGGGCCACAGTTTGGAGACCCCTGCTCTAGAGCAGTGATGGAGAACCTTGGCACCCCAGATGTTTTGGAACTACATTTCCCATGATGCTCAACTACACTGCAGAGTGCATGAGCATCATGGGAAATGTAGTTCCAAAACATCTGGGGTGCCAAGGTTCACCGTCACTGCTCTAGAGGGTTTTTTGAGCAATTTCTGCCCCTCACATAAGTTTTCACTGACACCAATGTTTTATTTTTATTTATTTTTTATTTTTTTTAGATCTCTGTAAGGGGGTAATTCTTCCCAATGACCACAGGTCTAAGGAGCATTCTTCCCACTGACCATCACACTAATGTATCATAAGGTGTAGATTTTAACTTTTTTTTTTTTAGCAGGGGGTTTCCTGGTACTGAAAACTTCTCAAGGGCTCCTCTGTGTCGAAAAGGTTAAAAAACGGCTGCTCTAGTTTGACCATGTTGTAATACTCTCATGAAATTGATTTGTCCTTTCAGATCTGGTTCTCATGGACTGTGCTGAACACAGAATCTTTGTTTGAAGAGGATTCCCAGCTACGGCGGGTTGTGGAATACGAGTTACTCAGCAAATCTATCACACCAGATCAAGCACTTAAGGTATCGCCTATAGGAGCCGAAGAACAAACTTAATCCCCCTTTAACCACTTCAGTCCCGGACCAATTTGCAGCCAAAGGACCAGGCCCCTTCTTGCGATTCGGCACTGCGTCGCTTTAACTGACAATTGTGCGACGTGGCTCCCAAACAAAATTGGCGCCCTTTTTTCCCACAAATAGAGCTTTCTTTTGGTGGTATTTGATCGCCCCTGCGGTTTTTATTTTTTGCGCTATAAACAAAAAATAGCAACAATTTTGAAAAAAAACGCATTATTTTTATTTTTTTTGCTATAATAAATATCCCCCAAAAATATATATAAAAAAAACATATTTTTTCCTCAGTTTAGGCCGATACTTATTCTTCTACATATTTTTGTTAAAAAGTCGCAATAAGCGATTATTGATTGGTTTGCGCAGAAGTTATAGCGTTTACAAGATGGGGGATAGTTTTATAGCATTTTTATTAATAATTTTTTTTTATTAGTAATGTCGGCGATCAGCGATTTTTATTGTGACTGTGACATTATGGCGGACACATCGGACATTTTTGACACATTTTTGGTACCATTGTCATTTATACAGCAATCAATGCTATTTAAATGCACTGATTCCTGTATAAATGACACTGGCAGTGAAGGGGTTAACCACAAGGGGGCAGTGTAGGGGTTAAGTATGCCTAGGGGTGTGTTTCTTATTGTGGGGGGGCGTGGCTGTCAGCTAGTGAATGCTGATCTCTGCTCCAATCACAGGGAGCAGAGATCGGCGTCACTAGTTGCTAGGCAGAACGGGGAGATGCTGTCTATTTCCGCATCTCCCCGTTCTGCCTTCCCGTGAGATGATCGCGGGTGTCCCTGCGTTGATCGAGTCCGCAGGACCCACGACCGGCCTCGCGGGGGTCCCGACCGGCGCGGGAGCGCGCCACTCCCGGCGCACTCCCGATGTCACGGACGGCATTAAGGAGGGACTTGTATATACGCCCTCCTGCCTGTCCGTGCCATTCTGCCGTATATCGTCGTGCGCCGGTTGGGAACCGGTTAATCCAGGCTGCTGTATAATGCAAATTCCAACCAAATTCTCTGCCTAGAAAGAGTATAAAGCTGCGTACACCCGATCGGACTTTCCGACGGGAATTGTGTGATGACAGGCTGTTGGCGGTAAATCCGACCGTGTGTAGGCTCCATCAGACAATTGTCAGATTTTCCACGGACAAATGTTGGATGGCAGGTTTTAAAATTTTCCGCAACAAATGTCTGTTGTCGGATTTTCCGAGCGTGTGTACACAAATTAGTCGGACAAAAGTCCAAAGTACAAACACGCATGCTCGGAAGCAAAGCAGCTTCATTATTATCCCATTAAAGAAGAAGAGAATTGTGCGCTGCATTTGGAGATTTCATAATTTGCCACGTCACAAATGTTAATTCTCCATTACGAACGCTAGTTTACATCACAGCAGAGCAGAAACACGGATCTCTGTTTTCCTTTAGTGAAAGCATATCTACCACCGTTAAAAAGCACACATTTAACCTTTTGATCGCCCCCTGATGATCAATTCCTTGCCAGTGTCATTAGTACAGCGATAGTGTTTTTTATTTATTAAATTTATTTTTTTGCACTTCAGCCCCGGACCAATTTGCAGCCAAAGGACCAGGCCCCTTTTTGCAATTCGGCACTGCGTTGCTTTAACTGACAATTGCGCGGTCGTATGACGTGGCTCCCAAACAAAATTGACGCCCTTTTTTTCCCACAAATAGAGCTTTCTTTTGGTGGTATTTGATTGCCCCTGCGGTTTTTATTTTTTGCGCTATAAACAAAAATAGAGGGACAATTTTGAAAAAAAAAATGCAATATTTTTTACTTTTTGCTATAATAAATATCCCCAAAAAATATATAAAAAATTTTTTTTTTCCCTCAGTTTAGGCCGATACGTATTCTTTTACATATTTTTGGTAAAAAAAATCGCAATTAGCGATTATTGATTTGTTTGCGCAAAAGTTATAGCGTTTAAAAAAATAGGGGATAGTTTTATAGCATTTTTATTAATATTTTTTTTTTTTACTAGTAATGGCGGCGATCAGCGATTTTTATTGTGACTGCGACATTATGGGGGACACATCGGACATTTTTGACACATTTTTGGGACCATTGTCATTTATATAGAAATCAGTGCTATTTAAATGCATTGATTCCTATGTAAATGACACTGGCAAAGAAGGAGTTAACCACTAGGGGGCGGGGAGGGGCTAAGTGTGACGTGTTGTGTTTTTTTTTTTTTTTTACAGTAGGGGGGCGTGGCTGTACGTCTGACGTCATTGATCGGCTTTCCCCGATGACAGGGAACAGCCGATCAATGACAGGCAGAGTAGGAAGCGCGGGGAGAGGTTTGTTTACACAGACTTATCCCCGTTCTTCTGCTCTGTGACCCGATCGCGGGACACCAGCGGCGATCGGGTCCGCTGGTCCCGCGGCCGCGGTCACGGAGCTCAGGACCGGGTCGTAAGCGCGCCGCCGGCTGGGCTCTTAAAGGGCAACGCACCAGTACGTTGATCTGCCCAGCAGTGCCATTCTGCTGACGTAAATGTGCAGGAGGCGGTCCTGAAGTGGTTAACTGAACATGTGCACTGCCGAAAAATTTGTCCGTTTTTTAGTTTCATTTGTTTTTTTTTCTTCGTTTTTCGGGTTATTCATTATGATCGCAATTCGTAAATTTGAAAATAAGAAAGAAAATCCGAAAGTTCGAAAGGATAACTAACTATTAAATTCTAGGTATTGGAAATTCCTTTCAAATTTGGCTGTTGGTGAAAATAACGAATTTGAATTTATCTGAATTTGCAAATTATCCGAAATAATGAATGCCGCATCTAAACAAATGGAATGGAACTAATTAATAATAAATAATGATAGAAAAAAAGTTTTTATTGTTATTATTATTCGTTACGTTCTATTTGTTTAGATACGGCATTTGTTTTTTCCGGTAATTCGTAACGTCAGATAAATCCGTATTTGTTACGATCACTAACAGCCGAATTTGAAAGGAAATTCCAATACCTAGAATTGAATAGTAAGTAATAATTTGTTATTTGAGATTTTAGAATTTTCGAATATTTGAATTTACAAATATTCACAAAAATTTGTTAAATGGGTTTTCGTTAATTCGGCTATTTTCAAATTAATGACTTTGTCGAAACTACCGATCACTGTATTAGTGTCGCTGGTCCGCAAAAAGTGTCAAAAATGTCAGTGTCTGATTTGTATACCGCAATGTCGCAGTTCCACTAAATAATTGCTGATTGCTGCCATTACTAGTAAAAAAACTTAATAGATATATCCCATAGTTTGTAGACGCTATAACTTTTGCGCAAACCAATCACTATACACTTACTGGGATTTTTTTTTTTTACTAAAAATATGTAGCAAAATACATATTGGCCTAAATTGCCTTAAACTGACTTAAAAAATACTTTTTTCCCCCTATCGTCTTTCAGGACAGCCACCTGAGAGACCTTGGCTCCTCCCCTCTGTAGGAAACACCTGCGCCAGCTTGCTATAAATTTCCTCCTCCCCTGCTGCTCCTCAGTTATTTGTGTTTCCTCCAGGAGGGGAGACACCTTTTTGGAACCAGCCAGAAAGAGTCAGGATTACCAGGGGGTATGGGCTCAGGCAAAAGATACATGTCCACAAACGAAGCAGCAGCGGCTCCTTCTGGACAAACAGACCAGGTAACTAACCTGGGGAGACTGCCGCCCCTGCATCCCTGAGTGCAAGCGGAGGTCAGGGGGGTTTCCTTCTCAGCTCCGAGTGCGGAGCACAGGTACAGGTCCTGCCGTTCCATACCTCCAGCGGCGTGTGGCGCTCTCAGCGCGGAACACGCTGGGTATAGGAGACCGGCGTTGTCAGTGACGGGCGACGTCACATCCGACAAAAGGGGCGTGTACTTCCGGGTTCGCGGTTTCCGGTTCCGGCCGCGAATCATGAAAAGGAGGCCAGGCATGGGCTAGGAGAGGAGCTACACATGCTGTAGTGTCAGCTAAAGCTCCGGTGGTGACACAAGCATGTCGGACGCAGAAGGTAGAGACCAGACTGCTACGACAGAGACCAGCTCCAGCCATGTAAAGGTAAGGGGAACCTGGGGAGGACCTCCCCTGGCCTATATCAACCACCCATCCCCCTCCCCCTCAAGGGTTCAGCAAGGGGGGGGTGGGTAGGTCCCTCCTGTGTCAGAGGGTTATTTTTCATTGGGCCCCTAGTGTGGTAAGCCCATATGAAAGACGCTGTGCACCTGCATGTTGCAGGAAGCTTATGTCAGTATTAATATGTGTGGGGTTTCTCTTTATGTCTTTTCAGAAACCTGACAAGTCCAAGCCCTCTCATAACTCAAAAAGGAGGTGCCCTTCTTGTAAAAACACACTAAAAGATTCCTGGGGGAAAGCATTATGTAAGGAATGTATTCACAAGTTGGTGCAAGAACATTCCACAGAGCAGGGCAGTGATTTAGCGGCATCTGTCAAGGAGCTATCAAGTACCTTTGTAGCTTTTAAAACCCTTTTTGAAGGGTTCCAGATCCCTCAACTGCAAACTGCCCCCCCCACCAGTACTACCGGTACTAGGAAAAGCACAGGCACTACCCTCCACTAGTGCCGGTCCTTCAGTTACTCCTAGAGAGGAGGCAGAGGACGAGCCTGACAGCACAGCGTCCGGCTCCCAAGAATCTGAGGGTGAAACACTGGAAGGGGATTCCAGAAAACCCTCCAGATACAAACTCTCATTAGAAGAGGTAGACCAGCTGTTGGGAGCCATTCATACCACGCTGGGTATACAGACGGAAAAGAAACCTTTATCCCTGCATGATCAGATGTATGAGGGTTTAGGAGAACAAGAAAAGAAAAATTTTCCTGTTCATGACGTCTTAGTAGAGGCAATTAAGAAAGAATGGCAGGAACCTGAAAGGAAACCATTCTTCTCTAAAGCCTTAAAGAGACGGTTCCCATTTTCAGATGATGAGTCATCAGTATGGAACAAAATCCCAAAACTAGACGCTGCCTTCTCACAAGTCTCCAGGCACACCGATCTAGCTTTTGAGGATATGGGGGTCCTTTCTGAAGCAATGGACAAAAGAATGGATACCCTATTAAAGAGGTCATGGGACTCCACAGTGGGAAGCCTAAAGCCAGCCATGGCGGTCACGGTGGTAGCCAGAAATGTAGAGTTTTGGCTGAACCGTATACAGGCACATATTGAGGAGGGTACTGCGAAGGAGCAGATTTTGTCCTCCTTTCCCACTCTTCTCAAAGGCATTGCATACATAGCAGATGCATCAGCAGAGCTGGTACGCATGGCAGCCAGATCCTCGGCTCTAGCCAATTCTACCAGAAGGGCCCTATGGCTAAAGACTTGGCAAGGGGATGCTGCATCCAAAGCCAAGTTATGCGGGATCCCGTTTACGGGAGACCTGTTATTTGGGCCAGGCTTAGAGAAAGTGTTAGACCGTACAGCGGACAAAAAGAAGGCTTTTCCGCTGAAACGGAAAGCACCCTGGGCCCAGCCTCCACAAAATAGAAAGAGGCAAAAGAGGGACACCAAGTCCCGGTTTTCAGTACCCAAGGCAACTAATCAAAAGAAACCTTGGGGTCAGCGAGGGAATAGCAAAGGAGGAGCAATATTTCGCCCTCCTGAGCAGACCCGCAATAAGGACTGAAGTCCTCTCAGTGGGAGGAAGACTGGGGGCCTTCATCTCACAATGGGAAAAATATCCTCCAGTCAATACATCTTAAGGACGATAAGAGACGGGTATTCCCTAGAATTCTCAAAATTCCCCCCAAGCAGACTGTACATCACCAAGCTGCCAAACAACAAGGAAAAAGCCAGAGGGTTAATGAGATCCATAGAGGACCTCAAGAAACAGGGTGTAATCATCAGGGTACCAGGGGCAGAAAGAGGTCAGGGCTTCTACTCCCATATATTTGGAGTACAGAAACCCTCAGGAAAGGTCAGGCCGATCCTCAACCTCAAACCACTAAATCTATCCATAACCTACAAAAGGTTCAGGATGGACTCCATATATTCAGTGAAGGCCCTGTTGCCTCCAAACTGTTATATGGCGTCGCTGGATTTAAAGGATGCATACCTGCACATACCCATACACCCAAATCACCAGAAGTTTCTAAGGCTAGCAATAGAAACAGGAAAGAAACTGTACATCTTCAGTTTCAGGCTCTGCCCTTTGGCCTATCATCTTCGCCAAGAATCTTTACCAAGGTTCTGGCAGAAGCTTTGGCACCACTACGACTAAAAGGCATATCCATTATTGCCTATTTAGACGACCTTCTTCTTTTTGCAAGGACACCCGAAAGGTTATTAGAAAACCTCGAGTACACTCGGGTATTCCTAGAGAGTCTAGGTTGGTTGGTGAATGTAGAAAAATCAAGTCTACAACCCACGCAACAGTTAAAATACCTGGGTTATGTAATAGACTCGGTTCAGCAAAGAGTTTTTCTGCCCGAGGAAAAGATAACAAAGATTCAAAGAGAAATAAAGGCAATACAGACCAGTATACCCTGTTCTATAAGAAAAATAATGTCAACACTAGGGTTGCTAACATCTGCAATCCCAGCAGTTCAGTGGGCAAACCTGCATTTCCGACCACTGCAAATGTTCCTATTAAAGATATGGGATCACAGGCAGGAGTCTCTGGATTTGCAGGTATCAATACCAGCAAAGGTAAAAAAGTCCTTATGGTGGTGGAGAAAGACAGAAAATTTAGACATAGGACGGCTATGGATCCTACCTATCTCCCGAATCCTAACCACAGACGCAAGCGGTGTAGGGTGGGGAGCACACCTGGACTCCCAGTTAGCACAAGGTGCTTGGGGGAGGGAAGAACGGACAAGATCGTCCAACTGGAAAGAACTGAAAGCGGTATGGTTCGCACTCCAGTCCTTCCAGAAGGAATTAAAAGGACATCATGTACAGATCAGATCAGACAACTCGTCAGTAATAGCTTACATAAGCAAGCAAGGGGGAACCAGAAGCGGAGTTCTGTGGGCCCTAGCAGAAGAGATCCTGAGATGGGGAGAGAAAAACATACTCTCCTTTTCAGCAGTACACCTAAAAGGAGACTTAAACAGAGTGGCAGACTTTCTCAGCAGGAAGAAAGTAAGAGAAGGAGAATGGGTGCTAAAACAAGAGGTATTCAACCAGATTACCAAAAAATGGGGAATACCTCAGGTGGACTTATTTGCTTCCAGAGAAAGCAGGAAAGTCCAAGCCTTCTTCTCCCTAAAAAGGGAGGAGGGAGCACTCGGGGTAGACGCATTGGCGCAGAAGTGGGCGTTCAGCAGATGTTATGCTTTTCCCCCACCAGTACTACTACCCGCAGTAATAAGGAAATTTCGTACAGAAGACACGTCATTAATCCTTATAGCACCTCACTGGCCCAGGAGACCGTGGTTCTCTATGCTCAAAGAACTAGCCATAGAGCCTCCTTGGTTTCTACCAATCCAAGAGGATCTGCTAGCCCAGGGCCCAGTGCACTGTCCACAGGTGGGAAAGTGGAAACTAGCCGCCTGGTATCTGAGGAGCAGCTATTAAGAGCTAAAGGGTTCTCAAACCGTCTGATAGACACACTGCTGAAAAGCAGGAAGGTTGAGACACGTAACATCTACCAGAAGGTATGGAAATGTTTTAATCGTTGGTGTACAGAGAACAACTTTAAAACACAAAGCTCAGTAGCAGTCCTAGAGTTTCTACAGAGTGGTGTAGACAAAGGACTAAGCCTCAGCACGTTAAAGAGTCAAGTGTCAGCACTGTCAGTTTACCAGGAGAGGAGTTTAGCCTCAAACCCCTGGATAATCAGACTCTTTAGATCCGTGAGCAGACAAAGGCCGCCACAAAACACAGCCTTTCCCAAGTGGGACCTGTCATTGGTGTTACAAACTCTGACAGCAGATCCCTTTGAACCATTAAAGGATTGCAGCCTGAAGATGTTGACACTTAAGGCAATCTTCTTGGTAGCAATTACTACAGCAAAAAGGGTCTGTGAGATGGAAGCCCTATCTATCAGACCCCCATTTTGCCAGATCTTTCCGGATCGTATAGTCTTCAAAATGGATCCGGGGTTTCTACCTAAAGTGGCCTCAAAATTTCACAGAGGTCAAGAAATTGTATTACCATCATTCTGTCCGAATCCTTCTCAGGAGAAGGAAGTGAAATTTCATAGTTTAGATGTCAGGAGATGCATCCTGCATTATTTAGAGGCAACAAAGTCAATCAGAAAGACGGAGTCTTTATTTATTTTATACACTGGAGCCAGGCAAGGGCACAAGGCTTCAAGAAGTACAATAGCCAGATGGTTAAGGGAAGCCATAGAGCAGGCTTACAAAATAGGGGGTATGCAGATCCCAGAAGGAATCAGGGCACACTCCACAAGGGCAATGGCAGCGTCACAGGCAGAGAGAGCTGGAGCGACGCCGGAACAGATTTGTAAAGCGGCAACATGGTCCAGCTTTGCCACTTTTGTAAGACACTATAGAGTGGACTTATGGTCAGCTAAAGATCAGACCTTTGGACGTAAGGTCTTACAAGCTGTGGTCCCGCCCTAGGGGTAAGTGCTCGGTTATCCTCTCAGGTGGCTGTCCTGAAAGACGATAGGGGAAAAACGAAGTTACTTACGGTAACGTTCTTTCCGGGAGTCTTTCAGGACAGCCGGGTACCCACCCAAATGTATATCAAGTATGAGGTTTCCTTACAGGAAATGTGATATAAATTATTATATGTGTATCATATGTTTCTTGTGTCTCCCCAGCAAACTGGAGGTGCTCTTCAAAGAACTGAGGAGCAGCAGGGGAGGAGGAAATTTATAGCAAGCTGGCGCAGGTGTTTCCTACAGAGGGGAGGAGCCAAGGTCTCTCAGGTGGCTGTCCTGAAAGACTCCCGGAAAGAACGTTACCGTAAGTAACTTTTTTTTTTTTATTTTTTATTTTTTTATTTTTTATTGGATATGCTGTTTTATAGCAGAAAGTAAAAAAATATATAGTTTTTTTCTTTTCAAAATTGTCGCTCCTTTTTTTTGTTTATAGCGCAAAAAAAAAAAAAACGCAGAGGTGATCAAATACCACCAGAAGAAAGCTCTATTTGTGGGAAAAAACACATAAATTTTATTTGGGTACAGCGTAGCACGACCACGCAATTGTCAGTTATAGTAACGCAGTGCTGTATCGCAAAATATGGCCTGGTCAGGAAGGGGGTAAAGTCATTAAAGGGACACTCATCCATTGAAAATCCCTAATGATAGCACTGTCTCATTCAATAGTATTATAACTGAATGAGACAGTTGTCACATTTTTATGAAAAGACCTTATCTAAATACAGTTTTGGTTAAAAAAAAATTTTTTCTCAGGACAAGTAGATTATCATGAGGGACATGTAGCTTGGGACCCCTGATTTTAGTCCCTTGGACAAGTCGTTTTTAAATTTCCACACCCCTGGGGAGATCCTGCCCAAAACAGCACTTCTTGTTGTAGGCTGACAGTGCTAACCCACTGCCAGGCAATTAGCCAAAATGTCAGCCAGTAATAAGGGATCCTTCAGTAGCCATTCGACTTCAAATGTGATGGGCAGCCCAGTGGCCAACTGATCCTTTACTCCCCCCCACATATAGAGCTTTCTTTTGGTGGTATTTGATCACCTCTGCGGTTTTTATTTTTTGCGCTAAAAACAAAGAAAAGAGCGACTATTTTGAAAAAAACATTTTTTTTTTACTTTTTGTTATAATAAATATCCCCAAAATGTTTTTTTTTTTTTTAAAAATAATAAGATCGGACACTTTTGACACATTTTTGGGACCATTGATATTTATACAGCGATCAGTGCTATAAAAATGCACTGATTACTGTGTAAATGTCACTGGCAGAGAAGGGGGTTAACACTAGGGGGCGATCAAGGTGTTAAATGTGTGTTTCCCTAGGTGTGTTCTAACTGTGAGGGGATAGGACTGACTGGGGGAGGAGACATATCGTTGTTCTTTTTTATATAAAAGGTATGTGGCGCTATCTACCCTGAAAAGCCCTATAGTAATATCGGTATGAGATAGACAGTAGTAAAATATAAATACCACAGTCTAAGTCAAAATTTCCTTCCAGTACCAAACCAATTCATCAATCTTCTAAAGTGCAATAATAACATATATATGTGCAATATTCGCGATAAACATCAAAAGGTCTCAATCAAGTGCAATAATATCTCAATCCTAAAGTGCAATAATACTTATAAAAATGTGCAAACAAATCTTGGTAATAATAAGATCACAATAATAATGTGCAATAGTGATGTCCTAAATCAATGTGCAAACAAATATGCAAAAATTCACAATTGTGCAAGAAATCTTAAAATGTGCTATATCTTCTACTGTGCAATCCGTGACATAAAATAATAATATATATGTTTATTATTGCACTTTAGAAGATTGATGAATTGGTTTGGTACTGGAAGGAAATTTTGACTTAGACTGTGGTATTTATATTTTACTACTGTCTATCTGATACCGATATTACTATAGGGCTTTTCAGGGTAGATAGCGCCACATACCTTTTTTTATATAAATTTTTACCATATTGTGTGAGATCACCTTTTATGTTGGCAGCTTCCCCATATTTTTTTGCTCAGTGTAGTTGTGCGCATTAGTTACCCTTCTTTTAATATATCGTTGTTCCTACTTGGTAGGAACAAACGATATGTCTCCTCTCCCTTGACAGAACAGGGATTTGTGTGTTTCCTGTTCCTGCTCTCGTGCACGCAATCGCGTGTGGTCGACGGCGATCGCCCCCCCCTCCGGCCACATGCATTGGGTTCCCCGCCGTGCAGCGGGTGCATGCACGCCCCTCCAGCGCCTGCTATCGCCCTTAAAGGTACAGACGTACCCATATGGCGATTTGCGGAAGGAACCACTTTCGGCAAGTGGTTAAAAAAAATTGTATACAGTGAGACATGATGTGAAACATACTGAAAATACATTATGGGTTTACGTAAATGTTAAAACCCTACTATAGGGTATCCTTCATACCCATCTTGCATCCCTAGAGGCAAGCTTGTTTCTGTCACCCGTTTTCTATTTGGAGAGGTTTTATAAGCCACTTGTGTACCTCCCGTGGGTACATACATCATGGCATTGATGACTCCTTAGATCTATATCTTGTGTAATGCTTTCGCTTAACGTTTGTATAATGGTGTCTCTATTGTGTTTGCAGAAAGCCCAGCAGCAGCTGAAGTTGCCCATTGTGCCTTCTATACAAAGATTGATGATATATCGCTGGGCTCACCAGGCCATGGCTACCCCGGCAGATCACCCCCTCTTACCATTTTTTTGGCAAAAGTTTTTCCTCCTCTACCTGAGCCGGCCAGGACCACAGTATGGGTAAGATGGTGCTAGAGACGATTTTATTTTTTGTTTTTTTTAATATTGTTACTTGTACTGTGTGTGTGATCTGGTGAAAAGACCAAAAGGTAATACAGAAACCATGGACTGATATCCTTGGTTGCTGCTGTTGTTGAAGCTTGTTGTTTTTGTTTAGTATGGTATGAGTGGTATGAATGATGTTTATAGAATCTTTTTTTATTGCAATTGCTTGCCGTTTTCAGTGGAACGCTATGACGTCACAGTACTTTATAGTCATGCATATCTCAAAAAGTAAGCCCTTATTGGTTATAATTTGGTAGCGGTTTAATTGGGCCAGCAGAGAGCATCTTGTAAACATAATAATATAGCAGAATCCTGGAGTTCAGCTTTAATGCTCGCCGTTCTAATATCTGTATTGAGGTTACTTTCACTTTAAAGTGAAAATACTGCAGCTGCTGACTTTTAATAATCGGACACTTACCTGTCCCAGGGTCCAGCGATGCGGTGGAACGATGCCCCCCCCCCCCCTCGTTCCCCGCTCCGCTCGCGGCGCCGGCATTCTTACTGTGGGCACCCGGCTGTGGCTTCACAGCCAGGCACCCACTGCGCATGCACGAGCGGCGCTGCACGCCATGATACGCCGCGCAGTCATCTGGGACACGTGACAGGTCCCAGATGACAGTGCGGCGCAGAGGGGAAGTGATGTCAGTGCCTGGGCACTGAAGGAGGCAGACTACGAGGGACCCCCTAGCAACAGGCATTTAGAGGTGAGTACATTTTTTATTTTTTTCCAATTATTTTTTTTTCAATTTTTTTTTTTATGATTTTTAAGCAATTTTTTTTTTTTTTTGGTGGAAACACCACTTTAAGGCCCAATTACATTTTTATTGTAAACCAGCTAAACACGGTCCAGGAGCATCAGAATTTTAGAGGAGATTATAGATTAGAGGAGAGATATACTATTAGAGGAGAGATATACTGTATATACTATTAGAGGAGAGATATACTGTATATACTATTAGAGGAGAGATATACTGTATATACTATTAGAGGAGAGATATACTGTATATACTATTAGAGGAGAGAGATATACTGTATATAAACTATTAGAGGAGATATACCGTATATACTCAAGTATAAGCCAACCCGAATATAAGCCGAGGCACCTAATTTTACCACAAAAAAAATAGTAAAACTTATTGACCCGAGTATAAGCCTAGGGTGAGAAATGCGCAGCTACTGTAAGTGGAAAAGAGGGTCAACAATGCCCATTTGCAGCCTCACTGTGCCCATTTGCAGCCATAGGTCCCCCGAACTTCAAACTTGGTAGTTAAGGGTTCCAAGATGCCCCCTAGCTGCAGCCAAAATGTGGGGTCTCTGGACCCAAAGGGTCCTGAAATGACATTGCTGTAGATGGACACCAACTGGCCCTGAGATATGGGGCCCCAAATTCGGGTCGGAAAATGTCAAGCACTTTTCTGCAGCAGAGAATCACATTTTCCGAACCGACTTTGGGGCCCTCAAATCTCGGGGCCACTTGGTGCTAGGAACCCCATCTTTGGATATGTTGTAGTGCTAGGTCCACTAGGTTTGCACACCAAATTGAGGTTCCTAGAACCAAGTGGCCCGAGATACAGGGCCCCAAAGTCGGGTCGGAAAATGTCATTCTCTGCTGCAGAAAAGTGCTTGACTCGAGTATAAGCCGAGGGGGGGCATTTTCAGCACAAAAAAACTCATACTCGAGTATATACGGTATACTGTATATACTATTAGAGGAGATATATACTGTATATACTATTAGAGGAGATATATACTGTATATACTATTAGAGGAGATATATACTCTATATACTATTAGAGGAGATATATACTCTATATACTATTAGAGGAGATATATACTCTATATACTATTAGAGGGTGAATCTGGTAAATATCATTAGACTCAGATCAATTTTTTTTTATTTAAAAAAACAATGTCTTCCTTCAAAAAAAAATTTAATTTTAAGAACGTTTGTTCGATTTTCTAACCGTTAGTGGGGTCAAATCGACGTTTGTATTCAACAACAGTGATGGGAAAATTTGGAAATGATAGAAAACTTCTTGGTCAAAGGAATTTTCAGACAGTGGATGTGTTTTTCGTTCAGAAATTACATTCATTTTAAAACAGAATGTTAAAAACAAGTGAAATTTTCAAACAACATTCTTTCATTCAGGGAATGTACAAAGATTTTTCGTCTGAATATTCTCGTCTGAAAATTGATCCGTGTAGCCAGCATACGGCTCGGTACACACCTATGCAGTTTACTTTTGCTCTGTTTCTGTAGTGCTTTTTGCTGTGCATTTTGATTTTTGCACACATGATTTTGCTGCGATTTGCATTTTTTTTGTGGCCAATTTGTTGTTGGGCGAATTAAAAAACACAAATTACTGCAAAAACGCATTACATGCTTTTCTGCAGCATCTCCATTTTGCATTAAAAAAAGGTCCCTGACCCTTTCCAAATACGCAGCTGCTGAAAAAAAGCATAGATGTGAACGTGTCCCATAGGAAACCATGTAAATGAACTGCAGTGCGTTTCTGAAAAAAGCAGATTGTACTATAAAGGGCTCATTTTCGTTTTTTAACACCATTATGTTACTGGCCGATTAATCAATTATTAAAATAGTATTTGATTAATTTCATAATCGATTACTTGTCGATTAATCGATTTGTTGTTTCAGCACTATTGCAAAGTACACAGTCATGGAAAGTATCCCAACGTGTTTCGCAAGACCATGCTCGCTTCATCAGGGGTAGATGTGTGTGTAGTACACCTGTAGGGGTTATAATGAACCAAATGAGTATCCACACAGAGATGGTATCATGACAATTGGTCAAGAGGGTCCAAAACGCATGACCCTATACTCATTAAAGGCTAGATCAGAATGTCAAATGCTGAATACCCAGAGGCGGTTTTTCCTCTGCCTCCTCAGCTCCTGAGGAGGCAGAGGAAAATGTACTTTGCAATTTACATTTTATACCATGATGCGTGTATTGACATTTTTTTTACTGTATTTATCATTTCAGTGGCTTGGCTATGATTCGTGTTTATGTTTGCATAACAATTTGAATACATTTTGAGACTGCGTCAATTGTTGGCTAACCGCATTCACCTCATTTAAAGTCCCGGGGCGATTTCCTGTATAAAGTGTTAAAGCTGAACTCCAGGATTCTGCTATATTATTCTGTTTACAAGATGCTCTCTGCTGGCTCAATTAACCACTTGACCACTGGGCACTTAAACACCCTTAATAACCAGACCAATTTTCAGCTTTCGGTGCTCTCACACTTTGAATGACAATTACTCATTCATACAACACTGTACCCATATGAAATTTTTGTCCTTTTTTTCACACAAATAGAGCTTTCTTTTGGTGGTATTTAATCACCTCTGGGTTTTTTATTTTTTGCGCTATAAAAGAAAAATGACTGAAAATTCAGTAAAAAAAATGAATTTTTCTTCGTTTTTGTTATAAAATTTAGCAAATTTGTAATTTTTCTTGATAAATTTTGGCCAAAATTTATACTGCTACATATCTTTGGTAAAAATAAGTACAAATTGGGGTATATTATTTGGTCTTTGTGAAAGTTATAGAGTCCACAAGCTATGGTGCCAATATCTGAAAATTGATCACACCTGAAGTACTGACGGCCTATCTCATTTCTTGAGTCCCTAACAAGCCAGGAAAGTACAAATACCCCCCAAATGACCCCTTTTTGGAAAGACATTCCAAGGTATTTGGAAAGAGGCATGGTGAGTTTTTTGAAGTTGTCATTTTTTCCCACAATTCTTTGCAATATCAAGATTTTTTTTAATTTTTTTTTTTTTTCACAAAATTGTCATATTAGCAGGTTATTTCTCACACACAGCATATGCATACCACAAATTACACCCCAAAACACATTCTACTATTACTCCTGAGTACGGCGATACCACATGTGTGAGACTTTTACACAGCGTGGCCACATACAGAGGCCCAACATGCAGGGAGCACCTGCAGGCGTTCTGGAGCACCCAGGACAATTCTGACATTTCTCTCCTACATGTAAAAATCATCATTTATTTGCTAGAAAATTACATAGAACCCCAAAATATTATATATGTTTTTTTAGCAAAGACCCTAGAGAATACAATGGCGGTCGTTGCAACTTTTTATCTAGCACGGTACTTGCGCAGCAATTTTTCAAACGTGTTTTATTTGGAAAAAAAATGTTTTGTGCTTTACAAAAAACAAAACTGTAAATTTAGCCCAATGTTTTTACATAATGTGAAAGATGAAGTTACGCCGAGTAAATAGATACCCAACATGTCACGCTTCAAAATTGCACACACTCGTGAAATGGCGCCAAACTTCGCCACTTAAAAATCCCCATAGGCTTTAATTTTGTTTACTGGTTACATGTTTTGAGTTACAGAGGAGGTCTAGGACCAAAATTATTGTTCTCGCTCCAACGTTCACAGCGATACCTCACATGTGTGGTTTGAACACCGTTTTCATATGTGGGCGGGACTTACGTATGCGTTCGCTTCTGCGTGCGAGCACACGGGGACAGGGACGCTTTAAAAAAATATATATATATTTTATTGTTCATTTTACTTTATTTTAGTTTGACCCTTTTTTTCCCCCCAAAAATTTTTTTGATCACTTTTATTCCTATTACAAGGAATGTAAACATCCCTTGTAATAGGAATATGGCATGACAGGTCCTCTTTACAGTGAGATATGGGGTCAATAAGACCCCACATCTCACCTCTAGGCTGGAAAGCCTGAAATAAATAAAAAAAACGATCCTGGCTTTGATCGTAGCGAGTATCGCAGGGTATTGTTGGGTATTGCAGGGTATGGCAGAGTATCGCCGGGTATTGCAGAGTATCGCCGGGTATTGCAGAGTATTGCAGCGTATCGCGGGTATTAAGGCGTATCGCCGGGTATGGCAGAGTATCGCCGGGTATGGCAGAGTATCGCCGGGTATGGCAGAGTATCGCCGGGTATGGCAGAGTATCGCCGGGTATGGCAGAGTATCGCAGGGTATGGCAGAGTATCGCAGGGTATGGCAGAGTATCGCAGGGTATGGCAGAGTATCGCAGGCAGGGTATGGCAGAGTATCGCAGGCAGGGTATGGCAGAGTATCGCAGGGTATGGCAGAGTATCGCAGGGTATGGCAGAGTATCGCAGGGTATGGCAGAGTATCGCAGGGTATGGCAGAGTATCGCAGGGTATGGCAGAGTATCGCAGGGTATGGCAGAGTATCGCAGGGTATGGCAGAGTATGGCAGGGTATGGCAGAGCATCGTAGGGTATGGCAGAGCATCGTAGGGTATGGCAGAGCATCGTAGGGTATGGCAGAGCATCGCAGGGTATGGCAGAGTATCGCAGGCAGGGTATGGCAGAGTATCGCAGGGTATGGCAGAGTATGGCAGGGTATGGCAGAGTATGGCAGGGTATGGCAGAGTATGGCAGAGTATGGCAGGGTATGGCAGAGTATGGCAGGGTATGGCAGAGTATGGCAGGGTATGGCAGAGCATCGTAGGGTATGGCAGAGCATCGTAGGGTATGGCAGAGCATCGCAGGGTATGGCAGAGCATCGCAGGGTATGGCAGGGCATCGCAGGGTATGGCAGGGCATCGCAGGGTATGGCAGAGCATCGCAGGGTATGGCAGAGCATCGCAGGGTATTGCGGGGGATATGGCACAGTATTGCGGGGTATGGCACAGTATTGCGGGGTATGGCACAGTATAGCGGGGTATGGCACAGTATAGGGGGGTATGGCACAGTATAGGGGGGTATGGCACAGTATTGGGGGGGGATGGCAGAGAATCCATCCATCCATGCTCAGCCATCCCTCCATACCCTGCAATACCCAGCAATACACTGCAGGCTATTGCTGTGTATTGCAGGGTATGGAGGGATGGCTGAGCATGGATGGATGGATCGGTGGTGGCAGAGCAGGCTGTGGGCACTACAGATCCCGCCCACAGCACTGCTGCCACCGATCCCTCCCCCTCTCCTCTCACACTTTACCGATCGGTACAGAGAGAGGAGGAGAGAGGAACCGGCGTCATCAAATGACGCCGGTTTGCTTACATGTGATCACTCCGTCATTTGATGGAGCGATCACGTGGTAAACGGCCGCGATGAGCGGCCGTTTACCGTGATCCATGATCCGCCGGGTCCTCAGGACCCGGCGATCATGGATGCTCTCGAGTGCGCGCACCAGGGGGCGCGCAAGAGCAGAATTCTGTGAGGCCGTTAATTAACGGCCTCCCAAGAGTTAAGCAACCGCCCTGTAGCCGTTTTTCGGCTATGGGCCGGTTGTTAACTGGTTAAACCGCTACCAAATTATAACCAATAAGGGCTTACTTTTTGAGATCTCCATGACTATAAAGTACTGTGACGTCATAGCGTACCACTGATAATCCCTCTGCTTCTGAGCGTCGGGAGGAGGATTTTAGAGCTAGCCACATGTCACATCTGTACCGCTATTGAATGTTATTGATGTAATGCTTTCAGGGTAATGCATGATGTGATGTTTCGGGGTACCAGTACTCTGCGCAACACATCAGGCATCATACCGCAGAATGAATGTAATTTAATTGTATGCTTGGTGTTGAATGTACCCTGTTCAAAGTATTTGTTTTTTATATATTTTCTTGCAAAATAAAGTATACATTTCCAATCAAAAATCTGTACCGCTATTGAAAACTACATTTCCCATGACGGTAGGGGGAATGTAAAACATGATGGGCGTTCCGTCAGATTAGACGACCCGTCAAAATTTGTAATGGAAATTACGCTCTGTCGCGGGCATCTTGGTACACCCCGCACTCAGCCTGAAGTCGCCAAGCAGGCATCTTTTTACACCCACCGAAGTCTTGTATTTCACACTTATTTTTACCAGTAAACTGATCTTATATCGTGAATTACAGTATTTAGAAGTCCGTGACACAGTTTTGATGTTGAATTTTAACCACCTCAGTACAGTGCATTTTCATCCCCTTCCTGCCCAAGCCATTTTTCAGCTTTCAGCGCTGTCACACTTGGAATGACAATTGCGCGGTCATACAACACTGTACCCAGATGAAATTGTTATCGTTTCGTCCCCACAAATGGAGCTTTCTTTTGGTGGTATTTGATCACCTCTGCGGTTTTTATTTTTTGCGCTATAAACAAAAGAAGAGTGACAAGTTTAAGAAAAAAAACTATTTTTAACTTTTTGCTATACTAAATATCCCCAAAAAATATATAAAACATTTTTTTTTTCCTCAGTTTAGGCCGATACGTATTCTACATATTTTTGGTAAAAAAAATTGCAATAAGCGTATATTGATTGGTTTGCACAAAAGTTCTAGTGCCTACAAAATACAGGATAGATTTATAGCATTTTTATTATTTAATTTTTTTAACTAGTAATGGCGGCGATCTGCGATTTTTATCGTGACTGCGATATTGCAACGGACACATCGGACACTTTTGACACATTTTGGGACCATTCACATTTATACAGCGGTGCTATAAAAATGCATTGATTACTGTATAAATGTGACTGGCAGGGAAGGGGTTAACACTAGGGGGCGCTGAAGGGGTTAATATGTTCCCCAGGCAATCGCCGGGCACGCGCATCGGGTGCCCAGTGACACGGCGGGCGCGCGCTCCCTGGAGGGCCGGGAAGGGGAGAACGCCATATGACGCCCTCCCGCCACGAGAGCTGCGCCGCCTGGCTGTCAATTGACAGCCGGCGGTCGCAAAGCACTTAAAAGCAGCGCTCTTCTGTGAGATCAGCAAACCTGTGAGATCAGCAGGCTTGCCGCTGCTTTTAAAATTCAACACCAAAACAGTTTAACGGACTTCTAAATCCTGTATTTCACGATATAAGCTCAGTTTAGTGGTGAAAATAAGTGTGAACTGCAAGACTTCAGTGGGTGTAAAAAGATGTCCGCTTGGCAACTTCAGACTGTAGGCTTAGTGTGGCCGAGTGCGGGTGTACCAAGATGGCCATCACGGAATGTCACTTTCGGTATGAAATCTGATGGGTCGCCTAGACTGACGGAACATGGGCACATGTGTGGGCAGAACTGAGAGATGTGGGTGTGTCTGTGGATGGAGCTGAGGTGCGGATGTAGTTTAAAGAGGGTGGATCACACATCGGGAGTCCGCTTAGGTCCACCCACTACAGCAAGTTGGGCGTAAGCCTGGGGGCCAGGGGGATAAAGAGCGGAACGGCCACCAGTGTTATCTAACAGAAGTTAAAGGGGTTGTAAACCCTTACAAACTACTTTGACCTACAGGTAAGCCTAGATTAAGGCTTACCTGTAGGTCCAATAAATATCTCCTAAACCTACATGGTTTAGAAGATATTTAGAAAAGAAAAGGCATCACTGAGGATGCCGAGATCACGGCGATATGCCAATCTCGTGCGTGGGAGTGACGTCATCGCCGCTCCAGCGAATGACGGCGCTGAAACGGCTAGACCCGGAAGTCACTCCGGGTTTGATGGCGGCGCAGAAGATCGTGGATGAGGGACGATTCGGGTGCTTCGTTCTCAGGTAAGTCATTCATAATGAGCTAGTATGCTATGCATACTAGCTCATTATGCCTTTGCCTTGCAGGTTCCGTTTTTTTATTATTATTTTTTTAAAGAGGCTTTACTTCCTCTTTAAGGGGAAAGAGCACCTTAAAAGTGTAAGTAAACTGCAATTGGTGAAAAAATAAATAAAAATAATTCCTGCAAGACAATGTTATAATGTGCTAGTAGGCATCGCCTACTAGCACATTATGAGCAACTTACCTTAAAGTGGGTGTAAACCTGATTTATGAAATTTGACCTGGGCACCTATATATGTAGTGTTTTCTTATCTCTCTTCCCATGTGTTTCTGCTGCTCCGTTCTTCTGTTATCAGCATGATAACTTCTGACAAGTTCTCCGACACGTGAGATAAAACCAGCCTGAAATGTGTGTCGGGTGGGTGCTATACATAGATTAGCAGAGAGCTGGTCTATTCACAGAACATTCCTTCCTTCCCTCTGTGGCGAGGGGGGTGTGCCTTTCCTCCAATCAGCTCTTACACAGTGTATGCCAAGACTCCCCTCCCAGTGCTAAACCGGAAGAGAAAATTTCTAACACAATGTGAACTTTCTAAAGAATATAGCAAGCTGAAGACAGCAGATATACATGTAAAACTTATGTAGGGAGATTTGTTTCATCTCTATTTATCATCTGAGTCTGTTCACTTCACTGAGTATATGTGAGGGTTTACATCCACTTTAATATTAAGCCCTCCAGCGCCGCGCTGTCACCGCTGAGAGGGCTTCTTTCTTCCCCCGGTCTTTCTTCCGGGTGCGCAGCCTCTGGCTACATAAGTGGCTGGGGGCGCGGTGACGTCACTTTTACGGCAGGGGCTCTGAAGGTCCGGCACTGTATGCCGTACCTTCAGAGCGTATGCGCCACAGGCATAGCTCCCAACTGTTCCTGATTTCGAGGGACTGTCCCTGATTTGGAGTCCCTCTGTCTCTGATTCCTCCTCATTTGTCCCTCATTTTGATCTGATCTATATAGTTGTATATAAAATGCACTTTTTATCTATCAAAAAGTGTTTTCCAGTGCCAAACCTTTCATCTGATTTCTAAATTGCTGCATTTGTTAATTCCAAGATCCAATATAAAGGAATAGTAGTGGTAAAAAAGCACTTGTGGGTTTAACCAATCTTGTTTTTTGTGTGCGATTCTCCTTTAAGGGGGTGTGTCCTATGCCTGCATACTTTTGCCGATAGGTGTCCCTCATTCCCATCTCAAAAAGTTGGGAGTTAGGGTCACGGGGTACATGCACTCTGAATATCTCCTAAACCAGTGATGGTGAACCTTGGTACCCCAGATGTTTTGGAACTACATTTCCCATGATGCTCATGCACTCTGTAGTGTAGTGGAGCATCATGGGAAATGTAGTTCCAAAACATCTGGGGTGCCGAGGTTCGCCATCACTGTCCTAAACTGTGCAGGTTTAGGAGATATTCACAGGACCTTCAGGCAAGCCTTATTATAGGTAACAGAGTTTACTACCACTTTAAAGCACTAAAAGGATTATTTTATCACTACCTGGATCGAAATCAGTGGAAAGAAGAACATTTTCTTTAAAGGTATGACTGCTCCTTTACAATGATGCAATAATTCTGCCCGGAGTTCTGCTTTAAGCTGGCTATAGATGATGAACAGATTCCTCCATCCACCTCACTTGTGAATGGAGGAATATCCCCACGCCAGGGCATTGTTTTCTGACAGCGGAACTCTTTGCTGTCAGATTACACTGATCAGTGGCTGCAGCTGCTGATCGGCAAACGTATTTCAACATTCCAAGGGTCGACTTCTGACAAACAGGAATGACTACACATGGATCGAAATTCAATCTATGCTGAACTGGCTTAATTTTGATCCATCGATGTTAGTTTTTTTCCCCTGCTGCCAGCATGCTGAAGAGAAAGTCCCTTGAAATCTGTGTGGTAGCAGTGGGCTCTCTGCAGAGGTCTTGCACACCCCTATAGCTCTACACTCAGCAGGTAGCACAAGCCTAGCTAATTGGAGAGCTATAGGTCTAAGCCAGCAGCAGGCCTCCATCAACTTCCTGTTGATTCCTCAGCTGGTTGGGTTGCCTCCGGGGTGCAGTATTGAGGTTGCTGGAAAGTCCATATCTGGGGTCTCATGACACTCATATCACGGCATGGAATGTGAAGATAGATACCCAGCTATGCTTTGTGCTTCATTTAGCAGCCTGCTGACATGGGGGAAATAGAACATGATTGTGCTGTTGTGTTATTATGAATTGAGCTTTGTAGCGCGGGTGTTTTCTGTGCACAGGTTACCGGTTGAAGGATGTATCGGGAAGAGGTTCTTCAGCAGCCCGGCCCACCATCACCTCCTCAAACAGATGAAGCGCCGCCTGATAGAAGTGGCTGATTTTCACCACTTGGCAAGCAAAGCCATCCGAGCCCTCGGCCCCTTGGATGGATCTCCGGTCTTCTCAGACTCGGGGGGAAGCTCACCGGAGTGTATGACGTCTCCAGATCTGCACAAGGAGCTGGTCAAGTAAGGAGCCCAGCAATTGTAAATGAGTGATATATTCCATATTAAAAAAAGATGAATTCCAGGCATGGTATACTTTTACATTGGTCCAGCTTGTAACTATGTATATCCAGTTCATGACCGCCCTATAGCAGATTTACTGCGCAGAAACACGTGTGTGTGTGTGTGTTGTAACGATCTGGGCGATTAATGCTCAAGTGGTTTATGCGTTTTCAGGGACACCGGTCAGTCCAGAATGTATTTTTAACAGCTTCAGCCCCGGAAGATTTTACCCCCTTCCTGACCAGAGCACTTTTTTGCGATTCGGCACTGCGTCGCTTTAACTGACAATTGCGCGGTCGTGTGATGTTGCACCCAAACAAAATTGGCGTCCTTTTTTTTCCTACAAATAGAGCTTTCTTTTGGTGGTATTTGATCGCCCCTGCGGTTTTAATTTTCTGCGCTATAAACAAAAAAAGAGCGACATTTCTTTCTTTTTTTTTTTGGAAAAAAAAACGCAATATTTTTTGCTATAATAAATATCCCCCAAAAATATATAAAAAAAAACTATTTTTTTCCTCAGTTTAGACCGATACGTTGTCAGGAGAACAGGCAGGTTAACACGGTGCGCCGGTTGCCTGTGCGCACGCGCAACGGGACGGCGCTCCGGCGCATGCGCATTCGCGGCTCGGCGCTCCGACGCACGCGCATGCGCACTAGCGCACGCTTGAGCGTTCCAGTGCGTGACAGCGTCACATGACCACTTACAGGTCCTATTTAAGGAAGTGGTTCAGATCAGTCCAGCGCTGGCTTGTCTTCAGCTTCCTGCTTGAACTCTGTTCCTGTTTCCGGTATCCTGATTGATTGACTGCCTGTTTGACCTCGGATCTGCCTCTTTGACCTTGCTGCCTTCTCCTGCTCTTTGACCCCTGGACTGTTTACTGGACTACCCGTTTGCTGCCTCTGGCCCTCTTGAACCTTGCTTGTGACCCGGATTTGTCTACTGTCTCCTGCCCTGAACCTCTGCTAGTGACCCGGATTTACCTGTCTACAGACCTGTACCTGCACCTGTATCCTGGAAGCTTCTCTACGGATTCCTGATCCCAGTACCTGGCTCCTACTCCAGTCCTCATCTTCCGGTTGGGTAGCCTGTGCCTCTTTGTGCCATTCACCCCCTGTCTCACCTCCAGGGGGCGGACTGCGCTCAGTTGCAAGGGTGAACCACTCTCGGCACTTCGGCCTCGGTAAGTACTCTCCTGATAGTACAAGCCAGCCATGTCTGAGGCCGACAGAGTGCGTTCACCCCTTGAGGCTTTGTGCCAACAAGTCTCAGCTTTAACTGAAGCCGTACAAAAATTGCAAGAAGGGTACACTCAAGTGGACAGTCGCCTGCAGCATCTTTCTGGGTTAGCTGCACCTACTTTGGCAGCCCCCTCAGCTTCCAGCGGAATCTCCGCTCCTCCTGGATCAACTAATCCTACTGTAATCATGGCCTCACCCGAACCCAGGGTCCCTACCCCTGAACGCTTTACGGGTGACCGTAAGAAGTTCCGGGCCTTCAAGAATGCTTGCTCCCTCTACTTGGCTCTTCAACCTAGGACTTTTTCGTCAGAAGTTGTAAAGGTGGGCTTCATCATTTCGCTCCTGGCCGAGGAACCCCAGGCATGGGCCCATAGTTTGATGGAGCAGAGGAACCCCGCATTGAATGCGGTAGAGACTTTTTTTGAAAGTATGGCACAACTTTATGATGATCCGCAACGTGGGGCCACAGCTGAAGCTACTTTACATAACCTACTTCAGGGGCGCCGACCGGTGGAGGACTACACCGTAGAATTTCGAAAGTGGTCAGCTGACACCGGTTGGAACGAACCGGCCCTCAAATACCAGTACCGCCAGGGGCTATCCGAAGTGTTAAAAGATGAACTGGCAAGATCCGAAACTCCCGACACGCTGGAGGACCTGATTCAAGCTGCCACCAAATTGGACCGGCGCATGCGGGAGAGGCGTTCCGAACGCTTCCAGTCCCCCCGCTCCAACTGGACTTTCACCAGACCTACCTTGCCTCCACCCGCCACTGCGGCTTCAGCCGTGGCCAACCAGGAGACGGAACCTATGCAGTTGGGGTTGGTCCGGGCCCCCCTCACGGCTGAAGAACGGCTCCGTAGGCGACGGGCGAATCTTTGCCTGTATTGTGGGGCTTCTGGACATTTCCTCAGTACCTGTCCTATAAGACCGAGTAAGTCCTACCGTCAGTGTCTGATGAACTATCAGTCTTCTGGGTTCTCCCAGACTTATGTCGCTCTCTTTGTCTCCTTACAGCTGTCGGGAGAGGAGATCCGACTATCAGCAATCGTTGATTCCGGTGCCTGCAGCTGCTTCCTTGACGCCACATTAGCGTCCAAATTACACTTACCTCTGGTCCTGAAGAAACAAAACTTGCAGGTACACTTGGCTGATGGTTCTCTTCCCCGTTCAGGACTTATCACCCATGAAACCCAACCCATCCGGGTCACCACTGACTCTGGCCATCAGGAACTCATTCAGTTCGACATCATCCCATCTCCTATGTTCCCCGTCATCTTGGGACTTCCATGGCTTCAAATCCACGAACCACAGATCAACTGGGGGAGGAAAGAAGTCTCCTTTTCATCTCCTCACTGCACTCAGCATTGCTTCATTCAGGCCTCCGCTTCCTGCTCCACCATTTCTTCGGTTCCCGAGAGCCTTCTTCATGTACCCCCAGTTTACCTAGAGTTCCGAGATGTGTTCGACAAACAACAAGCGAACTGTCTGCCGCCCCATCGGGCATATGATTGTCCCATCGACCTACTCCCTGGATCAGCGATCCCTTTTGGTCGTATCTTTCCTCTGTCCGAAGTAGAATTAAAGGTCCTCAAGGCCTACATTGATGAGAATCTGGAAAAGGGGTTCATTCGCCCTTCCTCATCACCAGCTGGAGCTGGCATCTTTTTCGTAGGAAAGAGGGATGGCTCCCTGAGGCCTTGCATCGATTACAGGGAATTAAATAAAATCACAATTAAAAACCGGTATCCCCTGCCACTAATCCCAGAACTTTTCCAGCGTTTCAGATCTGCCCGAATCTTCTCCAAGTTGGATCTTCGTGGGGCCTATAATCTTATCCGAATTAGGGCAGGAGACGAATGGAAAACTGCTTTTAGATCCAGATTCGGGCACTATGAATACTTGGTGATGCCCTTTGGGCTCTGTAACGCACCAGCAACTTTCCAGCACCTGGTCAATGATATTTTCCGCAAACATCTCGATGACTTTCTTGTCGTATATTTGGACGACATCCTTATCTTCTCAGACACCCCGGAACTTCACCAAGTGCACGTGAAACAAGTTCTTTCCATTCTTCGGAGTCACAGTTTGTACCTCAAAGCTGAGAAGTGTGAATTCGAGAAAACTACAGTGCAGTTCCTGGGGTTCATCATTTCTACAAATGGGGTCTCCATGGACCCACAAAAGGTTAAAGCCATACTAGAATGGCCCGCTCCGGTAAACAAGAAAGGGGTACAGCGATTCATCGGTTTCGCAAACTTCTACCGAAGATTCATTGTTGGCTTTTCTTCCATAGTGGCACCCATCACCAAATTGACTCATCAAGGCACCCAATTCCATTGGTCCCCGGAGGCTCAAGGGGCCTTCGACACATTAAAAAAGTTGTTTTCGTCAGCTCCCATCCTGATGCATGCAAATCCAGCCTTACCCTTTGTGCTGGAGGTGGATGCATCAGAGACGGCGACGGGAGCTATCCTGTCCCAAAGACTAGGTCCCAAGGCTCTTCTACATCCTGTGGCTTTCGCATCCCGGAAGTTAAGTCCTCCAGAGAGGAACTACGATGTGGGAGATAGAGAATTACTGGCCATCAAGTTTGCCTTGGAGGAGTGGAGGTACCTTCTGGAAGGGGCTTCTCATCCAATTATGATTTGGACCGACCACCGAAATTTGGAATACCTCAGGACAGCCAAACGCCTAAAGCCTAGGCAGGCCCGATGGGCTCTTTTCTTTGCTAGGTTTAATTTCCATATCTCGTACAGACCCGGCTCGAAAAATGGGAAGGCAGACGCTCTCTCCAGGATGTTCCATGAAACACCCCAAGAAACTGAACCCAGTACCATTCTTCCATCACAGAATTTTCTCTCTCTAATTTTGCAACCTGATCTGATTCCCGCTATTAAGGCAGCATCTGGGCAACCTTCTAATCAAGGAACTCCTCCAATGGAGATGCATGACGGATTACACTGGTTCCAGGGAAAGGTATTTGTTCCTACTGAAGTAAGACCCTTGACACTCAGGACTCTGCATGATCTCAAACTTGCAGGACATTTTGGGGTTCGTAAAACAACGGAGCTAGTGTCTCGTTCCTTTTGGTGGCCTGGGTGGAGACAAGACTGTCGGGATTATGTGTCATCTTGTGTAGTTTGTCAACGGAACAAGGGGACCAACTCTAAAGCCTGGGGCCTGCTGAGACCCTTGTCCATCCCTGAGCGTCCATGGGCGGAGATAGCAATGGACTTTATCGTGGAACTACCTTCCTCAGAGGGATTCACTACAATAATGGTCGTAGTAGACCGACTGTCAAAAATGGCACATTTTCTTCCAATTACCGGCACCCCGTCTGCTTCTGCTACAGCCGATATCTTTCTCAAAGAAATTGTCCGACTCCACGGTTTACCTGCAACTATTACCTCGGATAGGGGTCCCCAGTTCACTTCTAAGTTCTGGCAAGAGTTATGCAAGACCCTGGAGATTAAAATTTGCCTCTCTTCGGCCTATCATCCTCAAAGTAACGGTCAAACAGAGAGGACGAATCAGTCATTGGAGCAGTATCTTCGTTGCTTTTGCTCAGATTCCCAGGACGAATGGTCCAGTCTTCTACCATTTGCAGAATTTGCTTATAACAACGCGGTCCATACCGCCACCAATCAAACGCCCTTTTGGGCCAACTACGGATTCCATCCTTCCTTCCTACCAGGGTTCCTTCCTGAAATTGCCGTTCCGGCTGTCCAGGACCGAGTACGGTCCCTTCAACAGAACTTCCAAAAGATACAAGAAGCCATGCAGAAAGCCCAGGAGGGGTATGAAAAATACTTTAATCGGGGAAGAAAGGAGAACCCGGATTTTGAAATAGGAGACGAAGTATGGTTATCCTCGGTGAACCTCAAGTTAGCTGTCCCCACACGGAAATTAGGACCTAAATTCATCGGCCCTTTCAAAATAAAACGGAAAATCAATCCTGTGGCTTTTGAACTTTCTCTGCCGGATTCGTACAGGATACACCCTGTCTTCCACGCTTCCCTCCTGAAGCCTGTTACTCCTAGTCCTTTCCCGGGCAGGATTGAACCCCCACCTCCACCAGTTCTGGTGGATGGCGAGACGGAATTCGTGGTGGAGAAGATCTTGAGTTGCAGGAAGAGGGGGAGGCAACTCCAGTACTTGGTCAAGTGGGAGGGTTACCCCACGGAAGAAAACTCATGGGAGCCCTCAGGAAATCTGCATGCTCCACGTTTAATTCGGGCCTTCCACACCGAGCATCCAGAGCTGATGGCTAGTTTGGGCGTCCGGAGGCCGCCCCTCGGGGGAGGGCACTGTCAGGAGAACAGGCAGGTTAACACGGTGCGCCGGTTGCCTGTGCGCACGCGCAACGGGACGGCGCTCCGGCGCATGCGCATTCGCGGCTCGGCGCTCCGACGCACGCGCATGCGCACTAGCGCACGCTTGAGCGTTCCAGTGCGTGACAGCGTCACATGACCACTTACAGGTCCTATTTAAGGAAGTGGTTCAGATCAGTCCAGCGCTGGCTTGTCTTCAGCTTCCTGCTTGAACTCTGTTCCTGTTTCCGGTATCCTGATTGATTGACTGCCTGTTTGACCTCGGATCTGCCTCTTTGACCTTGCTGCCTTCTCCTGCTCTTTGACCCCTGGACTGTTTACTGGACTACCCGTTTGCTGCCTCTGGCCCTCTTGAACCTTGCTTGTGACCCGGATTTGTCTACTGTCTCCTGCCCTGAACCTCTGCTAGTGACCCGGATTTACCTGTCTACAGACCTGTACCTGCACCTGTATCCTGGAAGCTTCTCTACGGATTCCTGATCCCAGTACCTGGCTCCTACTCCAGTCCTCATCTTCCGGTTGGGTAGCCTGTGCCTCTTTGTGCCATTCACCCCCTGTCTCACCTCCAGGGGGCGGACTGCGCTCAGTTGCAAGGGTGAACCACTCTCGGCACTTCGGCCTCGGTAAGTACTCTCCTGATATACGTATTCTACATATTTTTGGTAACAAAATTGCAATAGGTGTATATTGATTGGTTTGCTTAAAAGTTATAGCATCTACAAAATAGGGATATTTTTATGGCATTTTTATTATAATTTTTTTTTTAAATAGTAATGGCGGCGATCTGCAATTTTTTTTTTTTATTATTATTATTTTTTTAATTTATTCATTTTTTTTTTTTTCTTATCGTGACTGCGACATTATGGCGGACACTTTTTTCTTTTTTGACACTTTTTTGGGCACTTTTTTGACACTTTTATTTGACACTTTTTTTTTACACTTTTTTGGGACCATTATCATTTATACAGCGATCAGTTCTATAAAAATGCACTGATTACTGTGTAAATGACACTGGCAGGGAAGGGGTTAACCACTAGGGGGCGATCAAGGGGTTAAGTGTGTCCTGGGGAGTGATTATAACTATGGGGGGGATGGGCTTCCACTCACATGATGGCAATCACTTCTCCCCGATGACGGGGAGCAGTGATCTCTGTCATGTCACAAGGCAGAACTAGGAAATGCCTTGTTTACACTTCCCCGTTCTGCAGCTCCGTGACACGATCGCTGGGAGACCGGCGGACATCAAGTGCCCCTGCCCGGAGCTCTTCTTCTCCGCTCCGAATACTGCAGAGGGAGGTGCCGAGATCCCCGGCTGACGTTAGCCCGCCCTGAGCCCAGCAGAGGGAGGGGCCGCTTATATAGCAGTGTTCTGATTAATGTTTCTGACAGGGTCAGAGGACTCAAGGTTATGCCAGCCTGTGATATGCTGCAATTGAGCTGCCAGGTAATAGTAATATGGGTTGGGTACTGCCAGCCCAGCCGAGTCCTTTGATTCCTTTAGAGTTCCCAGTTTAACCACTTCAGCCCCGGACCAATTTGCAGCCAAAGGACCAGGCCCCTTTTTGCGATTCCGGCACTACGTTGCTTTAGCTGACAATTGCGCGGTCGTGCGACGTGGCTCCCAAACAAAATTGGCGTCCTTTTTTCCCCACAAATAGAGCTTTTGTGGTATTTGATCACCTCTGCGGTTTTTTTTTTTTGCGCTATAAACAAAAATAGAGCAACAATTTTGAAAAAAAATGCAATATTTATATATAATTATATTTATTTACTTGCTATAATAAATATCCGCAGAAAAAAAAATTTTCCTCAGTTTAGGCCGATACGTATTCTTCTACATATTTTTGGTAAAAAAAAATTGCGCAAAAGATATAGCGTTTACAAAATAGGGGATAGTTTTATAGCATTTTTATTAATATATTTTTTTTTACTAGTAATGGCGGCGATCAGCGATTTTTTTTTTTTTTTATTGTGACTGCGACATTATGGCGGACACATCGGACATTTTTGACACATTTTTGGGACCATTGTCATTTGTACAGCAATCAGTGCCAGACAATCTATTCTTCATTTACAGGTTGTTTAATGTTTTTATCGTGTGGCTGGAGGATGACAAGTTTCAAAAAGGAGACGTCTACATCCCGTCCTTGACCAAACATTACGACCCGCACCGATTGGCCAAGATCATGCGTGGCGAGCAGGTGAGAAGAAAAATGACCGAAAAAGACCACCATACAGACTGTCAGCTTGTGATAGAATTCATATGACGGGGGCATCTCGGCCTTTTGGCTAAGATCAAGTGTAGTATCTGTTCTTATCAGTCTTTGGGAAGGAAAGGAGAATGTCTGTGCCTCCTGCTGCGTGGGGGCGCTGGCGAGTATCCTTTCTGATATAATTGGTAAGGAATGGAGATGGCGGCGGGGAGGGCCTTTTTTCCTAATGGGTTGAATTTGGCATGGTGCACAAGGCTTGCCCCTAGTTGCAGGTAAGGCTCTCCCTAAGCTGTCTAAATTCCGATGCCTCCTGGTAGAGATGGATCTGCAATTGTCTGGCTGAAGGCTGTAAGAGAAGCCCGTGGGGTATGTGCCCCTGGAGTGACAGTCCAGGGGTGCCGTAAATCTCACATCTTGAGTTTTTCTGGCAACCAAGGTCATGGCACCATATACACACTTTTTTCACACCTGCCTCTAGGGCCGGGCCTTTTGGCTGGGACCAGAGGAATTTGTTTCCTGACCGAAGGGCCTGCCATGGTATTACTCTATGGCACTATTGCACTTCTCCATCTCCCTTTCCCCACTTTAAAGCGGTGTTCCGACCAAAATTATACTTTTTAAATAAAAATACCCCTGTAATACACAAGCCTAATGTATTCTAGTAAAGTTAGTCTGTAAACTAAGGTCCGTTTTGTTAGTTTATAGCAGTAGTTTGTTATTTTATAAACTTACAGCAGGCCGTGGCCATCTTAAGTGTGGGCATCTGAAGCCAGACTGTATTTCTTCCTGGATCTCATCCTTGCAGATCTCGCACATGCTCAGTGCAGCACAAGCAGTGTAATAGGTTTCAGGTTAGGTTTCCATAGCAACGGCAGTGTCAGAGGAAGTTGCCGCCCCTTTCCAGGAGGCATTGCAAACAGGACATGATGCGATGGGCCGCGGCCAGGGAGGAGGAAGTGAAAAATTAATACAGCAGCTATACAGTAGGTGCTGAGAAAAAAATAATAAAAAAATATCCAATTCGTTTACAGTGCACAGTTTGGTGAGGAATGCTGAAGAGTTGTAAAAGTGGGTGGAACTCCACTTTAATATGTGTGTTTTGTCACTTGCACTGTACACTTTACTCCCTGTGATTAGTAGGGTGTTGGTCCAATCCTCGGGCCTTCCCCGAAAGTCTTGGGAGGGGGTGGACAGGACATGGTCTTCTGGTCTGGTTCACCGTCTCTCATGGGGTCTCCCTTTGTGGGTACCTAGTACTTGGGGTTGGTCTGTTTCGGCAGACCTCCCAGAGAACGGGGATTTTGGCCGGGTGGGTCAGCGAGTACCTCAGTCCCTGTCAGGAGCCTTGTGCCCCGGGGGATCAGGGTAAGGGTCTTTTCTCTTCAGAGGAGGTCCATGTGTACAATTTGTGCACTTTTTTGTGTTCTCACTTGTGTGTGCACTAGGGCTGCAACTAACGATTGTTTTTATAATCGATTTATTGTTTTGATTAATCAGATAAAATCATAAAAAAAAGAAACGCGTAATATGCTATTTTTTCATTTAGTACTAATGAAAATTATGGGGCACTATTCCTCCCTGGAACACCAATGATGGGGCACTATTCCTCCCGGGAACACCAATGATGGGGCACTATTCTTCCCGGGAACACCAATGATGGGGCACTATTCTTCCCGGGAACACCAATGATGGGGCACTATTCTTCCCGGGAACACCAATGATGGGGCACTATTCTTCCCGGGAACACCAATGATGGGGCAGCACTATTCCTACCGGGAACACCAATGATGGGGCAGCACTATTCCTACCGGGAACACCAATGATAGGGTACTATTCCTCCCGGGAACACCAATGATGGGGTACTGTTCCCCCGGGAACACCAATGACGGGGCAGCACTATTCCTCCCAGGAACACCAATGATGGGGCAGCACTATTCCTCCCGGGAACACCAATGATGGGGCACTATTCTTCCCGGAAACACCAATGATGGGGCACTATTCTTCCCGGGAACACCAATGATGGAGCAGCACTATTCCTCCCGGGAACACCAATGATGGGGCAGCACTATTCCTCCCGGGAACACCAATGATGGGGCACTATTCCTCCCGGGAACACCAATGATGGGGCACTATTCTTCCCGGGAACACCAATGATGGGGCAGCACTATTCCTCCCGGGAACACCAATGATGGGGCAGCACTATTCCTCCCGGGAACACCAATGATGGGGCACTATTCCTCCCGGGAACACCAATGATGGGGCACTATTCCTCCCGGGAACACCAATGACGGGGCAGCACTATTCCTCCCGGGAACACCAATGATGGGGCACTATTCCTCCCGGGAACACCAATGATGGGGCACTATTCCTCCCGGGAACACCAATGACGGGGCAGCACTATTCCACCCGGGAACACCAATGACGGGGCAGCACTATTCCCCCCGGGAACACCAATGATGGGGCAGCACTATTCCTCCCGGGAACACCAATGATGGGGCAGCACTATTCCTCCCGGGAACACCAATGATGGGGCACTATTCCTCCCGGGAACACCAATGATGGGGCACTATTCCTCCCGGGAACACCAATGTCGGGGCACTATTCTTCCCGGGAACACCAATGACGGGGCAGCACTATTCCTCCCGGGAACACCAATGACGGGGCACTATTCCTCCCGGGAACACCAATGATGGGGCACAAGTCCTCCCGGGAACACCAATGATGGGGCAGCACTATTCCTCCCGGGAACACCAATGATGGGGCAGCACTATTCCTCCCGGGAACACCAATGATGGGGGCACTATTCCTCCCGGGAACACCAATGACGGGGCTGCACTATTCCTCCCGGGAACACCAATGATGGGGCACTATTCCTCCCGGGAACACCAATGATGGGGCAGCACTATTCCTCCCAGGAACACCAATGATGGGGCAGCACTATTCCTCCCGGGAACACCAATGATGGGGCAGAACTATTCCTCCCGGGAACACCAATGATGGGGCAGAACTATTCCTCCCGGGAACACCAATGATGGGGCACTATTCCTCCCGGGAACACCAACGACGGGGCACTATTCCTCCCGGGAACACCAATGACGGGGCAGCACTATTCCTCCCGGGAACACCAATGACGGGGCACTATTCCTCCCGGGAACACCAATGATGGGGCACTATTCCTCCCGGGAACACCAATGATGGGGCACTATTCCTCCCGGGAACACCAATGACGGGGCAGCACTATTCCTCCCGGGAACACCAATGATGGGGCACTATTCCTCCCGGGAACACCAATGATGGGGCAGCACTATTCCTCCCGGGAACACCAATGACGGGGCAGCACTATTCCTCCCGGGAACACCAATGACGGGGCAGCACTATTCCTCCCGGGAACACCAATGATGGGGCACTATTCCTCCCGGGAACACCAATGACGGGGCAGCACTATTCCTCCCGGGAACACCAATGATGGGGCAGCACTATTCCTCCCGGGAACACCAATGATGGGGCAGCACTATTCCTCCCGGGAACACCAATGATGGGCAGCACTATTCCTCCCGGGAACACCAATGATGGGGCAGCACTATTCCTCCCGGGAACACCAATGATGGGGCAGCACTATTCCTCCCGGGAACACCAATGATGGGGCAGCACTATTCCTCCCGGGAACACCAATGATGGGGCAGCACTATTCCTCCCGGGAACACCAATGATGGGGCACTATTCTTCCCGGGAACACCAATGATGGGGCACAGGCGGACGTGCCTGGTCACATGAGCGCCACCGCTCGGACTGGCAGGGAGGAAGGTGCGGACCAACTAATCGATAATGAAAATCGCTGACAACGATTTTCATTATCGATAATATCGATTAATCGTTTCCTCCCTAGTGTGCGCTTGTTTTTGCACCGGGGGTTAGTTCGTGTGTGTTTCAATCATACACCACGGGCTTTAAAAAAAAAAAAGTGCCATCAGCTATCAGAGACTGATAAATCCCATCATAAAACCCGGGAGCCGGTCGGTTGCTGGTTTTCCAACAAGCACGTCTGACAGAAGCCGGCCATACACACAGGCTGACTTTTTTTTTTTTTTTTTTTTTTTTATTGAACCGGCCGATGTCGCCTGACATTCGGCCCATGTGTACTAGACTTTACTTTTCTATCTTGTGTATTTTAATGTCACAGTTTAGCAGCATTTTTTGGTTTATCCTTCTATAAAATGAACTTTCAGGGACTTTCTCTCCCCCATTTTTTTGTCATGGGCACTGGGCACCTGTGCTTGATGTGTGCAGCCAGGTGACCAGTCCTCTCAATGTGCACATGTAGTTTTAAAGGACAGCTCCACCTTTTGCACCATGTTACATAATATACCTTAAATGGGTTAAAATGGTAACCCCCCCTTCCCCGAAAGCCTGCAAGGGTTCTTCTCCCCTGCAGCTGCTGTCACTTCTAAACTTAATCCCCAATAGAAATAAGATCGGGTGTTTAAAGGCCAACTTCACCTTTTGCACCATATTACATGTTCCACTGGTAATTAGGGTGACAGTGTGTGAGGTTTGCTTCCCCTCCTCCAGCTGTCATTTTTGATGGCTCCTCCCACGCAGCCCCTTCATTCAGAAGACAGACTTGTAATTCTCAATGGCACATAAGTGCAGTAATCGCCACACTTGTGGTCCATTTGGGGCGCCCTCCATCCCCCCAATTTAAAGCAGGCACATATCAGGAATATGAAGTGTTGGGGTAACAAATACTTTAAATACCGATTTACTCAGAAATGCTCTGATTTATTACATTCTGTTTTTGGCGGTTTGCTAGAACATTTATAAAAAAATAACAATTACAAGAAAACTTGGAGATCAGCTTTAATGTTGCACTTTATGGTTGTACCCCGGGCAGCAAAATATTTTATAGATTTATTTATTTTTTCGATCATTTATAGCCCTGCTTCAGGATAAATTGTCTTTTGGCAGTACGCGGTCTTATGATGTGCTCTGTCTTTAGAATCTATGGATGGAGTTTATCAACATGGAACGGATCATGTTTGAAATTCAGGAAGCTGTCAATGCTTGGACCCAAATCAAGGTGGAGATGGACACCAGTTTGCTGAATCCGGTTGTCACCGTGGATGCTCCGCCCTCAGCCACAGCCACAGGTACAGTATGAACTGACAGCTACTTTGCTAAGGGTATTGTGGCTCGACAGTTGCCTACGGTGACCAAACTGCTGTCAGGCCACATAGTTACTAAAGTTGAACTCTACCTTAACCACATCAGCCCCGGACCAATTGGCAGCCAAAGGACCAGGCCCCATTTTTTGCGATTCGGCACTGCGTCGCTTTAACTGACAATTGCGCGGTCGTGCGACGTGGCTCCCAAACAAAATTGGCGTCCTTTTTTTCCCACAAATAGAGCTTTCTTTTGGTGGTATTTGATCGCCCCTGCGGTTTTTATTTTTTGCGCTATAAACAAAAATACAGCGACAATTTTGAAAAAAAATGCAATATTTTTTACTTTTTGCTATTATAAATATCCCCAAAAAATATATAAAAAAACATTTTTGTTCCTCAGTTTAGGCCGATACGTATTCTTCTACTTATTTTTGGTTAAAAAAAATCGCAATTAGCGATTATTGATTGGTTTGCGCAAAAGTTATAGCGTTTACAAAATAGGGGATAGTTTTATAGCATTTTTTATTAATATTTTTTTTTTTTTACTAGTAATGGCGGCGATCAGCGATTTTTATTGTGACTGCGACATTATGGCGGACACATCGGACACATTGGACATTTTTGACACATTTTTGGGACCATTGTCATTGGCCTCTGTTTAACCACTTGCTGACCAGCCCGCCGTCATTCTACCACGGCAGGACGGCTCGTTCCCGCAAATCGCCATAGCTATGCGTCGGTCTGTCTTTACAGCTATAGCAGGCGCGCGCGGCGGGGGAGCTGATGCACGTGGCCGGCGGCCGCAATGTCTGCCGGTCAACCACGATCGCTCCACAGAGAGGCAGATCGGGGATCTGTCAATGTAAACAAACAGATCCCCGTTCTGACAGGTCAGAGTGATTGTCTAGTGATCAGGAACAGCGATCTCTCTGTACTCCCAGTAAGGGTGAGCTCAGGCGTGTTCGCAACCGCACATGCAGAGCCCAACAGGAATTCGGCACTGTGGATCGCTTATCACAAGCAGAGATTCCACAGCTGCAGAGATCGGGGAAATGTCTCACTGCCTGTGATTAGCGCTGTGCAGTGCCGACTTCCTGGCGGGCTCTGTGCGTGCGGTTGCGAACACGCCTGAGCTCATCCTTAACTCCCAGTCAGTCCCATCCCCCCACAGTTAGAAACACCTCCCAGGGAACACAGTTAACCCCTTGATCGCCCCCTTGTGTTAACCCCTTCCCTGTCATTGTCTTTTATACCGTAATCAGTGCATTTTTATAGCACTGATCGCTGTATAAATGTCACTGGTCCCAAAAAAAGTGTCCAATGTGTCCGCCGCAATGTCGCAGTCCCACTAAAAATCGTTTGATCGCCGCCATTACTAGTAAAAAAAATATAATAAAAAAGCCATACATCTACGCCCTATTTTGTAGACGCTATAACTTTTGCGCAAATCAAACAATAAATGCTCATTGCAAGAAATTTGTGGGGGTTTTTTTGCATATTTATTTTAGCAAAAAGTAAAAAATATATATTTTATTTTTTTTCCAAAGTGTCGCTCCTTTTTTTTCTTTTTTTTCTTTTTAGCACAAAAAATTAAAACCGCAGAGGTGATCAAATACCACCAAAAGATAGCTCTATTTGTGGGGAAAAAAGAATGTCAATGTTGTTTGGGTACGTTGTCGCATGACCACGCAATTGTCAGTTAAAGCGACACAGTGCCATATCGCAAAAAATTGACTGGTCATTAACCGCTTTCCAACCGCCGCATGTAAATATACGTCGGCAGAATGGCACGGCTAGGCAAAAGCACGTGTATATATATACGTCCCCTTTAATTGCTTAGCCGCGGGGTCGCACGCACGCCCACGACCCGATCAGGAGCTCCGTGGCCGCGGGACCAGCGGACCCGATCGATGGTGCCCCGTGATCGGGTCACAGAGCTGAAGAACGGGGAGAGGTCTGTGTAAACAATCCTCTCCCTGAGCTTCCTACACTGCCTGTCACTAATCGGCTGTTCCCTGTCATCGGGAAAGCCGATCAATGACGTCAGACGTCAGCCACGCCCCCTACTGTAAAAAAAAAAACACAACACGTCACACTGACTCCTCCCCGTCCCCTAGTGGTTAACTCCTTCACTGCCAGTGTCATTTACATAGGAATCAGTGCATTTAAATAGCACTGATTTCTGTATAAATGACAATGGTCCCAAAAATGTCTGATGTGTCCGCCATAATGTCGCAGTCACAATAAAAATCGCTGATCGCCGCCATTACTAGTAAAAAAAAAAAAAAAATATTAATAAAAATGCTATAAAACTATCCCCTATTTTGTAAACGCTATAACTTTTGCGCAAACCAATCAATAATCGCTAATTGCGTTTTTTTTTTTTTTTACCAAAAATATGTAGAAGAATACGTATCGGCCTAAACTGAGGAAAAAAAATGTTTTTTTTATATATTTTTTGCGGATATTTATTATAGCAAAAAGTAAAAAATATTGCATTTTTTTCAAAATTGTTGCTCTTTTTTTGTTTATAGCGCAAAAAATAAAAACCGCAGGGGCGATCAAATACCACCAAAAGAAAGCTCTATTTGGGGGAAAAAAAGGACGCCAATTTTGTTTGGGAGCCACGTCGCACGACCGCGCAATTGTCAGTTAAAGCGACGCAGTGCCGAATCGCAAAAAGGGGCCTGGTCCTTTTGGCTGCAAATTGGTCCGGGGCTGAAGTGGTTAAGGGGGAATATCTTCTGGTCCTTAAGTGGTTAATCTGCAACTGTAATGATGCTGCACATGTGACCTGTTATGACACCAGCCATTGGTGTCATAACGGCCATCGAAAAGCTCTATGGTAAACGTGAGGAACCCCACCGGCTTCACTTCCAGGTTCACCGGTGGGACGGAGAGCCCGGAGAGGCATCAGAGGAAGGGGGGGAGGGTTTGGGAGGTGGGGGGGGGGATCGACCCCTCTCGCCGCCTGCAATCCAGCAGCTAATTAGCCAGTCAGCTGGCTATCGGATGTCTGTAGCTGCATGCATCATCCCAGTATAACCACTTCAAATACTGACTGTAAAAGTTTGTATTGCATTCAAGTGGCGTAAATTCAGAAGCTATTTATCTTGGTCTGGTTTTTATTTATTTTTTTACCTCTCAAAAACCTGAATTTTTTTCAGGGTCGTGTGGACTTTTTATATCCACCGTTCATCTAGAAGACGTCACTGAGTGTGATAATGGACAGATCTGTAAATAGCTCTGGGGCAGACTTCTGCAATCTTTAGCCAATCTTATAATTTTTGTTATTCCATCTCATTTATCTAATCTCATTGTATATATTTGATATGTTTCCAGCTGCAAAGGAGCGAATCCTGATCAGCCTGAAGAAGCACAACGCCCCGGTCCCTGGTACTACATTGCAACTGATGAAGCCACCCGTATCGGCCATTCCGCCATCTTGTTTTCTCAGCACCCAGGATGCCATGAAACTTTTGCACAAAGACCTGACAGTCCTGCAGCAGCATGCCAAGTAAGTCACAAAGCAATAGCAAAACCTAATGGAGCCGGATAAGTCTTGTTCCATGTACAGGGGGTCCCCGACTTACGAACGCCCGACCTACGAACAACCCCTACTTACGAACGGGGCGCTGCGGGGACCCTCCGCCATTTTTCGCTGTTTTTCGCCGTCTTTCGGCCGTTCTGCGCATGCTCGGCCATACGGAGCCTCGGAAAATGCCGGAAATGTCCGTAATTTGCCGCGCATGCGCAGAACGGCATTAGATGGAACATCGTAAATGTCCGGAAATGTCCGTATTTGTCGGTCTGCGCATGCGCAGCCGACTTATGAACATTTCCGACTTCCGTACAGGCGGGCAGTCCCTAACGAGTTCGTAACTCGGGGACCCCCTGTACAGAGAAATGAACTCCTGGCATGCTTTGCCTGGTGCTGGATGTGGGGAATGCTTTGACATGTACATTGTCATTCGTTGTCGGTGCTAGATGCCGAGGCTACAAAATGTTTGGTTTATTTTGTTAAGCTGCTTTAAAACATGAGATGACGATGGCCCTGATGCAAGTCTGCTATATAGTGGACAACCCAAGATGACCCTTTAAAGAAAAAAATAAAAGGGGGGAGTTGCTACAGAGTTTTGTAGGGTTAGAACCCCCCGTAAAGGTTTTTTATTGCTGTATCTTCCAGGCAAAGACTTTAAAGTGGTCCTTTTATGCATGAAGGTAAAAAACCTTCTGTGCAGCAGCCCCCCCCCCCCCCCCCCAAATACTTACCTTAGCTCCATCGTGATGCAGCGATGTGCACAAGAGCTTCTCACGCCTCATTGGCTGAGGCTGCTGCTGTCAATCACCGCTAATGAGGAGGGGGGCTGAGCCATGGCACTGTGTGGTAGGGAGGGAGGGGGCCAGGAGCTCCGGCGGGGGACCCGAGAAGAGGAGGATCCAGGCTGCTCTGTGCAAAACCATTAAAAAGGAGTGGTTTTGGGACTTTGAATGAGGAGGACAAGGGATCAGTCGTCATTGTGCAAAAATCATTTTATTGGTAGAAAATGACATAACATGATAAAGACCCAAATATGGAGTAGTTCATAAAGAGGACCTGTCATCCATATTTCTATTACAAAGGATGTTTACATTCCTAGTAATGGAAATAAAAGTGATAACAAAAATAAAACAAATGTAAATGGACAGTGTATAAATAAAAAATAAAATGTAAAATAAATAAGAAAAAATAAATAAAAAAAAGTCCCTTCGTGCGCACATATGTAAACGGTATTTAACACATGTGAGATATCGCCACGAATGTTTGAGCGAGAACAATAATTCTAGCGCTAGACCTGTAAAGGTGTTTTAATAATCAGCTATGGAGATTTTTAAGTACTGTAGTTTGTCGCAATTTTAAAGCGCGACATGTTGGGTATCTATTTACTTGGCGTAATATCATCTTTTACATCATACAAAAAAATTGGGGTGTTTTGTGTTTTTTTTAATTCAGTAAAGTGTATTTTTTCCAAACTTCGATTTTGATGGGATTTGCACTTTTAGTTTTTTTTACTGTATATAGCTGGTTGCTAAGGAGGGAGCCGGGAAGCCGGCTGCCGTGTCCTTAACAACCGATGAGTCATCAGCTGTCCGTAGATCTGCGCCCCCCCAATCCAAAGCACCTTGCCCCCATGTTGATGGGGACGGGGGCAGCATGCTCGGATAAGGGTCTGAAATGTGGGGGACCCACGCCATTTTTTTTTTTTTTCAATTTTGTCGTGGGGGGTCCCCTCCGAATCCATACTAGACCCAAGAGCCTGCCTTTTTTTTATTCAGCCGTCACTATATCATTGTTAAATTATATAGTGTTCCTTTCTGGTACCGGTAAAGTCCGCTCAAATGTCCAAAACAATTTTCTAACAGTTTACATTGGATGCTGTACGCCCTTAGCTAGCTATCTCTTCTAAACATGGTACTGTGTTATTGTGCATTGCCATGAACTGCTTTACGGTGTTGGGGTGCCTTTCAGAACGATTGGAAAAGAGATTTCATCTCCATAGATTTACATCTAGAGGAAAAGAGATTTCATCTCCAAATACGGAAAGGTTTCTTCACAGTAAGAGCTGTGAAAATGTGGAATAGACTCCCTCCAGAGGTGGTTCTGGCTAACTCAGTAGATTGCTTTAAGAAAGGCCTGGATACTTTCCTAAGGCCCCTTTCACCTTTCACACCCCTTTCACACCTAAGCGTTTTTCAGGCGCTACAGCGCTAAAAATAGCGCCTGTAATGCTCCTGAAAAAAGCGTGTCCTTTAACTCCAGTGTGAAAGCCGTAGGGCTTTTACACTGGAGCGGTGCGCTAGCAGGGCGGTAAAAAAAGTCCTGCTAGCAGCATCTCTGGAGCGATGAAGGAGCGGTGTATTCACCGCTCCTATACCGTTCCTACCCATTGAAATCAATGGGACACCGCAGTAATACCGCGGCAATACCGCCGGCAAAGCGCCGCTGCGGAAGCGCTTTGCGGGGGGTTTTAACCCTTTTTTCGTCCTCTAGCAGGGGTTAAAACCGCACCACTAGCGGCCGAATACCGCGGCTAAAACGACGGTAAAGCATCGCTAAATATAGCGCTGCTTTACCGCCAACGCCCGCACCGCCCCAGTGTGAAAGGGGCCTAAATGTACATAATATAACTGGGTACCAACATTTATAGGTAAAGTTGATCCGGGGAAAATCCGATTGCCTCTAGGGGGATCAGGAAGGAATTTTTCCCCTGCTTTAGCAAATTGGAGCATGCGCTGCTGTTTTTTTTTTTTTGCCTTCCTCTGTATCAACTGTGGGTATAGAATGGGGTATATGGGATTGTATGATATTATTTTTTTTTTTTTGTTTTTTTTTTTTTATTTGTGGTTGAACTGGATGGACTTGTGTCTTTTTTCAACCTAACTAACTATGTAACCGGTACATATGCATTGACTTACCGTAATAGCCATAATACTGCAGCAAAAAAAAAAGGTGAAGCTGGCCTTGAAGCCAAAAAAAAACAAACATCTGGCGGTTTAGTCCTGATCCCAAATATTTGCCTGTGCACTTGCTATCCTGTTCAAGCCATTACTAATTATACAAGTTTCAAGAGTCTGTACATTGTTGTGTTGGATGTGCAGGATGCATATTCTGCATTAACATTGCTGATTGCCTTTAACAGTTGTTATGTGTTTTTCAGAACTTCCTCTATGCGAGAGTCCCAACAAGTGGCCTTAGACAGCGAGATGCTCGATACCATCCCTAAACTTTACGTCAACCGAGAGGAGCAAATCGAAATGAAAATAGAGTGCCGCAGCAACCTCAATAAGACCTGCAGTGGGCCGGCATTTGTGATGGTCAAGGTGAGGAGGTTCTACTTAACCAGTAACATTGTTGGAATGAGAATCGTCTCAGCTGGTCACCTGAATTTAGTTGTTATGGGCCAACTTCAGCGGTAAAGGGAGCATTCCAGTCCTAGGCTCTACGGAGGACCACAGCTGCTCTCCTCAACTTTAATCCCACCTCCACTAGGTAGCAGTTCAATGCCAGAACTTCAAGATGCTTTTGCATTGGACTTTTGAAAGACGGAGGGCTGGGTTTAAAGTTAGACTTGGAAGTCAAAGCTTTGGGGTTGATTTACTAAAGCTGAAGAGTGGAAAATCTGGTGCAGCTCTGCATAGAAACCAATCCGCTTCCAGGTATTTTGTCAAAGCTTAATTGAACAAGCTGAAGTGATTGGCTACCATGCACAGCTGCACCGGATTTCGCACTCTCCGGTTTTAGTAAATCAACCCCTTTCTGTACAGTCAGGGCCTAAGATCCAGGATGAACACTTCTAAGCTTAATGGCTCCATGGGCTGTGTTTCAGCGCTTTTGCTGCCAAGGATAAATCTGTTCAGCTGATTATCTGCTTAAAGCATATCTAAACTCAGGACGAAAAAAAAAAAAAAAAAAAACATACCGTATATACTCGAGTATAAGCCGAGTTTTTCAGCACATTTTATTGTGCTGAAAGTGCCCCCCTCGACTTATACTCGAGTCAAGCACTTTTCTGCAGCAGAGAATGACATTTTCCGACCCGACTTTGGGGCCCAGTATCTCGAGGCCTCTTGGTGATAAGGTGTGCAAACCCAGTGGAACCAACACTACAACATATCCAAAGATGGGGTTCCTAGCACTAAGTGGCCCCGAGATACGGGGCCCCAAAGTCGGTTTGGAAAATGTCATTCGCTGCTGCAGAAAAGTGCTTGACTTTCTGAACCGAATTTGGGGCCCCGTATCTCGGGGACACTTGGTGCTAGGAACCCCATCTTTGGATATGTTGTAGTGTTTGTTCGAATCAGAGTTTGCATACCAAATTTGGGGTTTCTAGCACCAAGTGGCCCCAAGATACGGGCCCCAAAGTCGGTCAACTGTGTCCATTTGCAGCAATGTTATTTCAGGACCCTTTGGGTCCAGAGACCCCAAATGTTGGCTGCAGCTAGGGGGCATTTAGGAACTCTTAACTACCAAGTTTGAAGTTTGGGGGACCTATGGCTGCAAATGGGCTCAGTGAGGCTGCCAATGGGCATTATTGACCCTCTTTTCCACTTACAGTAGCTGCGCATTTCTCACCCTAGGCTAATACTGGAGACAATGCATTTTTCCATTTTTTTGTGGAAAAATTAGGTGCCTCCGCTTATATTCGGGTCGGCCTATACTCGAGTATATACGGTAATATAATGCAACTTTCGGTCCTTAAATGTCATGGCTGCATTAGTTTCCTTAGTTTTCACTTTCAGGTTTTTCCCCCTTTACTTTTACCTATTAATCCTGCCAGTATCTCACTGGCCTCGATCAAAAACGCTAACTCACAATACTGTGTCTATGGAGGAACAACGTTGTCGCCCTAAGACAGGGCTACAGAACACTTCTCCATCTCCTCTTCTCCATGACATTAGTGGAGGTGTTCTATAGTAAAGAGAGAGGTAGGAACAATGTGGACTGGATCACTCAAGCCCAACATGAAGAACTCCACACTTTACTGGCTCAGCATGGAAGATGACAAATATGTATATAAAACATGCTTTATACGTATTAAAAGCACACAGAAAAAAAAATAAGAATAAAAAGGAATGCCTCCAAATTACCCAAATAGTTAGCAGGGCCTAGAGTTGGATACCCTGCTGAAAAAATGCCAAAAATCTGAATGTAAATTACAAATTGTTAACAGTATCTACAGTATAACAATAAGCGTGAATACAATAGTGTAGATATCCAGTCGGAAAGGTCAACATGTTTTGCTAATATTGTATGGCTTCTTCAGGACCCAATAGGATGAGATGGCATCAGTAAATATAGTGGATGATGGGGCATCCAAAAATAGCCCTGGGGCGGACACAGGGGCATCAAGACCAAACGGCCACCAGGCAGGACGTGCAGCAGACAGCATAGCAGTGTAAAAATCACTAAGATTGTAGAGCAAGTTAGTAGGCTAATGGTATACCAAGGCCATAGAGTAACTAGAAGGCACCAATGTCCCCCAAACTCAGACAAATGTATGGCCTATATATCGGTACAAAACGCCTGCTAGTAATGTGGCATCCGACAAAAAGGGGGGTACCCAATATGTTGGAGAAATACCCATACAGTGGATTAGGGGAACATCAAACCTGAAATGTCATCCTTCTGTCACGCCATGCCGCCCATATCGCCGCACCTTAACAGTTAAGTTAACTGCTAACAGTCAACACTGTTGCGGTTCTTGGTATATTAAGGAAATGTTAACCCATGGGTGCCAATACCTTGCAGACATGGACTGGCACACTTTATACACCATATTGATCTTTATTTCTAGAAGCTCTGGCACACCTCCCACCATCCCATAGTCTCATACACATACATCAGCTGTAGAGAGGCATTAGATGTCTGCCATTCAAATGGATCCTATTCAGTAGCCAAGAAGTGTGGAGGAGACCACCATTACCAGTTGTTGAATTAACAGAACTAATTGCAGGAATGGTCGCTGGTTGCGGCTCCCAGGCCTGTTTTGTATGCCATTGTCTGGATTTTCAGGAGCAAGCAGCACGGAGTTTCCTTCTCCCCATACAAAGGAAACTACAAAAGACCCAGTTGCACGCAATGACCTTCGTGATCCAGTAAAACTTTGTTTCAGACATGCACAAAGATGCTCTGCCTGGGACCTCCCCGTTTTAACGCGTTTCGCCCTAAGCACGAGTTTAATAGTATAGGTCTATGATTAAGCCTGATCTCAGGGTGAGATACTTTAGATTTGGGAGGTCCCAGACAAGGCAAGGCTTCTTTTCTGCATTTCTGGAACAATACCGTTTTACTGAAACGTGGATGTCGTTGGCGTCCGTCTGGTCTTTTGCAGTTGTGAGGGGGCTAACAGAACTTGTAACAAGTTGTTTTCTGCAGTTTGAAGGGATGCAGATGGATGAGGCTGTGACCCAGCAGCTACATGTCCTTCGCAGAGAGATGAAACAGCTGCAAGCCGAAGCCACCAAACCCACAGCACTCAACATTATAGAAACTGCAGTGCATCTTGAGAACTTCATCACGTGAGTTTTCTACCAAAGTACATTTGGCCATTGTTTTCCTGTGTGCATTTTGTATGTTTATGTTGTGTAGTGAAGGTATTTCATGCCATTTTTATTTTTATTTTTTTTACCTTTTTTATGATTTTAAAGTAAAGCTGAATAGACAGTGTCAGGTCCTCATAATAACCCTTTTCTGCTCTTGCTGATGCTTGCCATACCCGAATCCCCATTTTATTTACAGGATCTCTGAGAGTAAAGCCTAGTGTATGCTCCATTGATGGGTGTGCTAGTAGAGCATTGCACCCCTAAGGACTGGACAAAACTTTAGTTCCAATATGTGGGCAGCCCAAGGGGTCCCTAGAGTAGCCCAAATAGTAGGAGAAGGTTGATAGAGAGCGATGGGTGAATTAGCCAATAAATATTTTTTCTTTATAGTACATCACGGGACACAGAGCAGCCATAATAACTAACTGGGTTATACGCCACCTATAGGTGAATGGACACTGGCAAACCAAAAAAGACAGGAAGTCCTCCCCTATATAACCCCTCCTACACAGGAAGTACCTCAGTTTTTTCGCCAGTGTATTGTAAGGTGATGGTCATGGTTGGAGAAGCTCTCCATGATCTAGCTAAGAGAATGGTCCTGGAACAGATCCTGAAGGGGTTAAAGGGCTATATAATCGTATCGATCCGGACGTTGATGCACTAAAATGGATGGTACCCGAACCTCGTTTATACAAGAAGATTACGAGGTATTGCCTGTAATGTGACCCTTTGGGCACTGGACCCTGGGATCCGGACCCTTGGTAAGAATAAACCCCAAAGGAGATCCGCCAGGGTGCTTTACAGGTCCAAGAGAGTGGCCCCATATTCAAAGGGACCCGGTCCTTGAAGGTCCGAAAGACAGAACCCGCGGTGATGGGGGAAGATTGGAATCTAGCTTTTTAGCAGGGACTGGTAAGTGTTTTTAAAAAAAAAAACTTGTTTAAACTGAAAAATGGATTTGCAGTCTTACTTTTTATAGGACCAGGTGTCATATTATTTCTGTCCACTGGGGCAGTGGTGTGCGGTGGCGCTTCTCTGTGGAGGCTTCCAGCTAGGAGGCGGGTGGCTCTTCAGATTCCCCCACCCCCGTACACCTAGTTCCTACTCCGGCGCCTTCGGGCGTCCTTTCCCCCCGCTATTTATGCGGCCATAGGGGGAGTGCACACGGGCGTGCGTGGGAATGGTGTGACGAGCGTGCACATAGGGACGCAATAGGTGGACAGGGCGCTACGAGCCAGAAATGTGCAGTAGGGGTGGAAGTGGCCATATTAGGAGCTATTCCAGTCCTAGGCTTCTGTAAACAGGCTGGAGGGGACACAGAGCGGCATCAGCTGGGCACGTGAGTCACTGTGGGTTGATGGAGCAGGGCACTGCAGGTCCTGTAAGAGCTGTGTACTGCGAGGACTAAGTATAGTATTTTTCGGGACAGTTAAAGTGCATAAAGTGGGGTTTTATTACCTCAAGTTTTTGTCTCAGGCATGTCTTCCCGGAAGAGGAGTGGGGGAGGCACAGCAGGAAGGGGTGCAAATGCACCACCATCGGTATTGGAGGATGCTAGCCTTATATCTGCTGTGTTTAACTCTCCTGAAAGACCTGAGGCTATACTGGCCAGTCTGGGCCATTACGGTTGTCAGGCATTGTAGCAAAAGCTAATGCTTCTACCTCAACCTACGTCACAAAGGATGACTTGGCATCAGTTTTAGCTGGGCTGGAGGGAAAAATAGCAGGTATGATTGCTCCAGTTTCCCAGGGTGGAAGGAAACTGGATAGTTCCCCTTCACCTGAGCCCCCACCTGCATTGGAACAGGATTGGGCAGAAGAGGTGGCAGTAAATTACCAGGAAAGAAGCTCAGGCCACAGACTCCACTTCTGAGGAGTCAGCTTCTGAAGAACCATTTTCAGCCTCTCAATCCAAGAGATTGCTAATCCAATCCCTCACCGAGATGGTCCAATCAGGATTTAAATTGCCGCCTGTAATGGTCCACGAGGTATCCTTTTCTTCTTTAGGATCCTTGTGGCCTCCACAGAGTTTACAGGCGTTTCCCTTGCATCCGTTGCTAGAGCAGATTGTGTATGCTGACTGGGATCACCCTGAAACTTTTTATTCCTCCTAAAAGGTTTGCACTTTTGTATCCTATGGAGGAAAAGTTTATAAAGAAATGGAGTATGCCTTCTGTGGATGCTGCCATTTCCTCTGTGAATAAGTCTTTTGTCCTGTAGATAATGCCCAGGTGTAAGAAATTGGAATCTTTATTAAAGGCCTCATTTGCTATCGCCGGGTCTGCCTCACAACCGGCAGTGATAGCCATTGGTAGCTGTCAATCTTTAAAGGATCAAGTGAAGCATGTAACCAAGACTGTTCCCGATCAGGGGGTATCTGCTGAAGATTTGGCAGAGTTACCTCGTGCCTTATGTTTTGCAGTAGATGCGATTAAGGATTCCATACAACAGGTGTCCCGGTTGCCCCTGCTATCAGTACATATGCGCAGGATTCTTTAGTTAAAAAAACTGGTCTGCGGAATTACCCTGCAAAAGGTTATTAGCTGGTTTCCCCTTTCACAGGCAGAGGCTATTTGGAGAAGATCTGGATAAATCCAGAAGATTTCAGGAGGTAAAAGTGTGCTTTTACCAGTTAAATGAGGAGCAGACGACCTTCATTTAAGGTGTCTAGTGCTTCAGTACCCAGCACTTCTAATTTCAGGCAGTTTCGACGGCCTCAGCCGTCAGGATCTAGGGGAAAGCCTCAAGGCCAGGTGCAGAAAAAACCCTGGGCACAGAGACCCCCTAAAGCCAGTCCCAAGCCCTCCTTGGGAGTTCTTAGACACCTGGGAAGAAGTAATCCTAGACAGGTGGGTTATTTCTACGGTGTCTCAGGGGTACAAAATAGAATTCCGGGGTGCTTCCCCCCCTCTCGGTTTTTAAGGTCCAACGTCCCCATAGAGCCGTTAAAGAAAAAGTATTTTCTTCAGGCAATAGATCATCTAAGGTCACAAGGAGTAATTTCAGAGGTTTCAGCCAACGAGAGATTCTAGGGTTTTTACTCACATCTTTTCATAGTCCCAAAGCCGAATGGAGATGTAAGGCCTATTTTGGACCTCAAGGCCCTGAATCACTTTCTAAATATTTGCTCTTTCCAGATGGAGTCAATTTGTTCAGTTGAGGCCTCCTTGGACGGAAAGGAATATTTGGCGCCCATAGACATCAAGGACGCGTACCTACATGTGCCAATCTGCAGATCCCATCAAAGGTTTCTGCGATTCGCAGTAGGCAAGCAACATTTTCAGTTTGTGGTGCGGCCCTTGGGGTTAGCCACGGCACCTTGTGTATTCACATTGGTACTGGCTCTGGTATTGGCAGTTCTAAGATCTCAGGGAATATCGGTTGCAGGATACCTGGGCGATCTATTACTGATAGATCAAATGGTTCCAGACCTGATGCAGGGTGTAGCCCGGGCGGTTACATTTTTGGAACATCTGGGTTGGTTTCTGAACTGGTCAAAATCAGCCCTGCAGCCAGTTCAACGCCTAGAGTATTTGGGGCTAATATTGGATATGGTAAAGGCAAAGGTTTTTTTTGCCACCATGGAAGGTCAGAGCCATGAAAGACCTCGCCCAGGTCATAAAAGGGAAAAAATATCCCTCCATTCGTCTGTGTATGAGGCTACTGGGGAAAGTGGTGTCCTCATTCGAAGCAGTCCCTTATGCACAATTCCACTCCAGACCACTACAGAACAACATTCTGTCTGTCTGGAACAAGACTGTCCAGGCTCTGGACTGGCACTTGTCTCTTTGGCTGAAAGTGCGTCAGAGTCTCAGTTGGTGGATGATAACCAAGAATCTGGTAAAAGGAAAGTCCTTTTTGCCAGTGGTCTGGAGGGTGGCGACGACGGAAGCCAGTCTCTCTGAATGGGTGGCAGTCCTAGAGGAGGCCACTGTCCAGGGAGGGTGGTCCTGGAGGGAGAGGAGCTTGCCTATCAACATTTTGGGGATTCGGGCAGCTTGCTTGGCCCTAAGCTTCTGGACTTCCAGACTACAGGGATGTCCGGTGAGGGTCCAGTTGGATAATGCCACGGCTGTGGCATACATCAATCACCAGGGAGGCACCAGGAGTCAGACAGCCCAGAAGGAAGTGGATTGCATGCTTAACGGGGCAGAAAGATTTGTTCCATCCCTATCAGCAGTGTTTATTCCGTGAGTGGAGAATTGGCAGGCAGACTTTCTGAATTGCCAGCGAACGTTTCCAGGGGAGTGGTCCCTAAATGCCAAGATCTTTGCATCAATCTGCTGCCGATGGGTGGGGGGTGGCTCCGGATGTAGACCTGATGGTGTCCAGGTTCAACAGGAAACTAGACCGTTTTGTGTCCAGAACCAGGGACCCGCTTTCATTAGGGTCAGATGCCTTGGTAATTCCGTGGGATCAGTTTTCCCTGATATATGCCTTCCCTCCAATCCGTCTGTTGCCAGCCTGGCCCAGGAGGACTTGGTACGCACAGATCGCAAGACTGGCAGTGGGAAACCCATGGGTTCTTCCACTCTGTCCAGAGCTGCTCTAGCAGGGTCCATTATTTCACCCTGCTTTACGGTCTCTAAATTTAACGGTTTGGCTGTTGAAACCAGGATCTTTTAAAGACCAGGGCATTTTTGGGTCATTATTGTCTACCATGTTGAATGCTAGGAAGCCAGTCTCTAGAAGTATCTACTATAGAGTCTAGAAATCCTATATTGCCTGGTGTGAGGCCAGAAGGTGGCACCCCCGTAGATATGTCATCGGGAGAGTTCGGGCTTTTATGTAAAAAGGAGTTGATAAGAATCTGGCCTTGAGTACAATTAAAGATCAAATTTTGGCCTTAGCCATATTTTTTAAGAGGCCTATTGCTTCTTGCTCCTTAGTTCGAACATTTGTACAGGGGATGATATGTGTGCTTCCACCGGTCAGGCCGCCTCTGTGCCCTTGGGATTTAAATTTAGCCCTAAGAGTTTTACAGAAGCAGCCTTTTGAGCCTATCCGGCATATTCCTGTGGTCCTCTTGACAAGAAAATTTGTTTTCTTGGTGGCAGTGACGTCGGCCAGGAGGGTGTCGGAGTTGGTCGGCTCTGTCCTGTAAAGAACCTTATTTGATCTTGCTCCAGGATAGGGCAGTTTTGCGGGGCACAACCAGACTTTTTGCTTAAGGTAGTGTCCAGTTTTCATCTAAATCAGGATATCATTCTACCTTCCTTTTTTCCGAATTCACAGTCTACAGAGGAGAAATGATTTCATTCTCTTGATGTAGTACGGGCCATCAGGGTCTATCTGAGAATGTCGGCTCAGACGCAGAAGACGGATGTTCTGTTTGTATTGCCAGAAGGTCCTAAGATGGGACAGGCAGCATCTAAGTCAACTATTTCCCAATGGATCCGCCAAGTGATTGTTCAGGTGTGTGGATTAAGGGGTAAAGCCCCGCCTTTTCCAGTAAGGGCACACTCTACCAGGAAAGTGAGTGCTTCATGAGCAGTTCATCATTAAGCATCGATGGCTCAGATTTGCAGGGCTGCTACTTGGTCTTTGGTGCATACATTCGCTAGGTTTCATCAAGTGAATGTTAGGACTTAGGAGGATGTTGCATTTGGACGCAGTGTACCGCAGGCAGCAATTGAGATCCTGTTCTAATGGTGTTTCTTTGGGTTCCCCTCAAAAGCATTGCTTGGGGACATCCCAGTTAGTTATTATGGCTGCTCTGTGTCCAATAATGTACGATAAAGAAATTAGGATTCTTTTCTACAGCTTACCTGTAAAATCTTTTTCTTGGAAGTACATCACGGGATACAGAGATCCCTCCCCTCATGTCTGGGAACCTCCTGTGTAGGAGGGGTTATATAGGGGAGGACTTCCTGTCTTTTTTTGGTTTGCCAGTGTACATTCACCTTTAGGTGGCGTATAATCCAGTTAGTTATTATGGCTGCTCTGTGTCCCGTGATGTACTCCAAGAAAAGGATTTTACAGGTAAGCTGTAGAAAAAATCCTTTTATATTACTGAAACCCAGACCAATATATGCCAATTAACCACTTCCCGTCCAGGCTAATTCTGACATTTCTCTCCTACGTGTAAAAATCATCCTTTTTTTGCTAGAAAATTACATAGAACCCCCAAAAATTATATATATTTTTTTAGCAAAGACCCTAGAACAACACGACAACAAGAACAAAACAAAACGGTAAAGATAGCCCAATTTTTTTGCATAATGTGAAAGATGAAGTTACGCCGAGTAAATAGATACCTAACATGTCACGCTTCAAAATTGCACACGCTTGTGGAATGGCACCAAACTTCGGTACTTAAAAATCCCCATAGGCTACGCTTTAAAATTTTTTTACTGGTTAAGTGTTTTGAGCTACAGAGGAGGTCTAGGGCTAGAATTATTGCTCTCCCTCTAACATTCACGGCGATACCTCACATGTGTGGTTTGAACACCGTTTTCATATTTCTGCGGGACTTGTGTATATGTTCGCTTCTGCGTGCGAGCACACGGGGACAGGGGCGCTTTAAAAAAAAATATATATATATTTTTTTTGTTTATTGTTAATTTTCCTTATTTTTTTTTATTTATTTATTTATTTATTCATTTTTTTGACACTTTTTTTTACAAAAAATGTATATATTTTTTGATCACTTTTATTCCTTTTACAAGGAATGTAAACATCCCTTTTAATGGGAATATGGCATGATCGGTCCTCTTTACAGTGAGTTGTGGGGTCAGTAAGACCCCACATCTCACCTCTAGGCTGGGAAGCCTGAAATAAAAAAAAAACGTCAAAATTCAAAAAACTATCTCGGCTTCCCAGCCGAGGCGGCGCCGTTTGTTTGAATGCAGAGGCCGGGCGTGATGTCATAACATCGCGCCCGGCCTCCGGCGATCATAGAGACTCCGGCGACCATCTGGTCCACCGGAAATCTCTATGGTAAACAGAGCAGATCCGTTCTCCGACTCACCAATGGAAGCGGTAAATCGGTAAAAGCACTGGAGGGCGACGGGAGGGGAGGGGGGGGACGTCCCCTCTCGCCACCCGTAAGAACTATCAAGCAGCAGAACAGCCGCTATGATTGTTCTTATGGTGTAGGGAATCTACAATCTAAAGCTGAAAATGCTGCAGGCATCATTCAGATATACCCGCACAAAGTCAAGGATGTCATATGACGGCCGGCGGGCGGGAAGTGGTTAACCACTTTCAGACCGGACCATTTTGCTGGCTTAAGACCAGAGCACTTTTTGCGATTCGGCACTGCGTCACTTTAACTGA
>CM053026.1:43925669-43928169 GCA_028564925.1 Lithobates sylvaticus | reverse complement strand
AAAAAAATCGCAATTAGCGATTATTGATTGGTTTGCGCAAAAGTTATAGCGTTTACAAAATAGGGGATAGTTTTATAGCATTTTTATTAATATATTTTTTTTTTACTAGTAATGGCGGAGATCTGCGATTTTTATTGTGACTGCGACATTATGGCGGACACATCGGACATTTTTGACACATTTTTGGGACCATTGTCATTTATACAGCAATCAATGCTATTTAAATGCATTGATTCCTGTATAAATGACAGTTGTAGTGAAAGAGTTAACCACTAGGGGAGGGGTTATGGGCTGTGACGTGTGTGTGTTTTTTTACATTAGGGGGCGGGGCTGACGTCTGACGTCATTGATCGGCTTTCCCGATGACAGGGAACAGCCGATCAATGACAGGCAGAGTAGGAAGCGCGGGGAGAGGTTTGTTTACACAGACCTCTCCCCGTTCTTCAGCTCCGTGACCCGTTCGCGGGACACCAGCGGCGATCGGGCCCGCTGGTCCCGCGGCCGGGGTCACGGAGCTCCCGACCGGGTCGCGAGCGTGCCGCTGGCGGCGCCCACGCGACCCACGGGCAGGCATTTAAAGGATCACGTATATATACGTGATTTTGCCATTCTGCTCACATATATCTGCGTGAGGCGATCGGGAAGCGGTTAACCATTCTAGCACAAAGGAACCCTTGAAATAACACTCAGGTCTCAAGGAACCCTGCTAAAAATTATAGTATGTACAGTTCATGGTACCGTATATACTCGAGTATAGGCCGACCCGAATATAAGCCGAGGCACCTAATTTTACCACAAACAACTGGGAAAACTTATTGACTCGAGTATAAGCCTAGGGTGAGAAATGCGCAGCTACTGTAAGTGGAAAAGAGGGTCAACGATGCCCATTTGCAGCCTCACTGTGCCCATGCAGATGGACACAGTTGACCGATTTGGGGCCCTGTTTCTCGGGGTCACTTAGTGCTAGGAACCCCATCTTTGGATATGTTGTAGTGCTAATTCCACTGGGCTGGAATACAACATTTGGGGTTCCTAGCACCAAGTGTCCCCGAGATATGGGGCCCCAAATTCGGGTCAGAAAATCTCAAGCACTTTTCTGCAGCAGAGAATGACATTTTCTGAACCGACTTTGGGGCCCCGTATCTCGGGGCCACTTAGTGCTAGGAACCCCATCTGATATGTTATAGTGCTAGGTCCACTGGGTTGGCACACCAAATTTGGGATTCCTAGACCCAAGTGGCCCCGAGATACGGGGCCCCAAAGTCGGGTCGGAAATTTTTTTTTTGCTGCAGAAAAGTGCTTGACTCGAGTATAAGCCGAGGGGGGCACTTTCAGCACAAAAAAATTTGCTGAAAAACTCGGCTTATACTCGAGTATATACGGTATGTTTGCATGATAAGTAGCCAAAGAAGAAATACAAGAAATAAAGAATTATTTTTACATTTTCTTAATAATAGTCATGAAATTAAAGAAGTACCGCCAAAGCTTGTTTGGCTATATTTCTCCTGTGGCTCACAGGAGTGCAGTTCATTCTACGATCCAGGCTCAGGCAAGATCGCGACCATGTGGCCGGGATCCACCAACATGCCTTGACCGGCACCCGGCCCAGCCTCTCAGTGAGCCGCTGAGAGCCTGAGCCAGCCGTTCCCATCCCCTTCACAGCCCAGTGCTCCAGTGAGCGAGGGGGGGGGGGGGGTCGGTGCAGAGCAGAGAGCCTGTGACTGACAGTCACCGGCTCTCTGCTCATGGATCTGTGCGATCGGCAGTGTTCCATTGCTCGGTTCTCAGTATTAGAACTGACAGGACATATGCAGCATCGGATCCAGCTAGGTAAGTATGATTAACAAAAAAATGAGAATCCCATACTTCTCTTTTAATAATAATTGGCAGAATTTCTTTTCAGATATTGAACATTATAGTGTCCTTTTTACATTGGTGGTCAGTGGAAAAGTGCTCCCTTAAACTCGGGGTTATTGTGTGAAGCACCTCCCTTTTGTTGACGGTCAAGGAAGAATGACCCACTTAACTTTAGTGTAAAGTATAACCTGTTCTATTGCTGGTTAGTGTCGTGTCCCCTTATAATAATGAGCACTAGTCCCGTGCCTCTGGCTCTGCTGAGTGATGTTGGTACTGGAACTTTAAAAGCACTTTTATATGGAAGAATAATCCACTAATACTCATTGCTCAATGAACCTCTAGCAACCACTGGACAAACACTGGTTGAGAGAGGCTGCATAACATAAAAACAGAGCTTCCTCTACATTAAAGTGTTTAGTGCACAAAAAAGGACCCTCAATAAATACCTATATAGGCATATACACACACCGGCCACTTTATTAGGTACACTTTGCTAGTACCGGGTTGGGCCCCCTTTTGCCTTCAGAACAGCCTTCATTCTTTGTGGCATAGATTCAACAAGGTGTTGAAAACATTCCTCAGAGATTTTGGTCCATAGTGACATGATAACATCACACAGTTGCTGCACATTTGTCGGGCTGCA